>LN483694.1:73932-138370 GCA_900002565.1 Culicoides sonorensis | reverse complement strand
TAAAGTTGGACCTTAAAGGCCTAAAAACAAGATGGGCTTCACAAATTTTGAAGAAAATGAAAAAATTTCCATGGAAAATTCGGAAAATGGAAAAAAAATTTCCAAAATTTTTTAACAAAATTTTTTAAACTTATATAAAAATGCTTTTACATTTAAAATATAATTGTTTTTTTTTAAATTTACTAAAAAAAATCTATATACAAAAAATATTTGTCTTTCATAATTTTCGTTAATTTTACCAAACTTCAAAAAACGGCAGACATTTTAAATTCTATAAAAAGCATACTTCAAGAATGAAAATAGTATTCTGATTTTTTTCTGAGTAAGAATTCTCAACAGAATACTTAAAGAATGGAAAAAGAACGGTTTCTGAAAGAATCTTTTCTGAAAGAATTCTTTTTTTAGATCTTCTTTTTGGATGTTGGCTGGGTGGCTGTCCATTTTTTGAATTTCTTCTTTATTTTCCGATTAAGATGACCATTTTTAGATTTTCCTCATTCAACCACTCGATTTTTAATTTAAATATCAATATGATTATATTTTAGCTTGGCACTTACTTGTATCTGTACGGATAGTCTGTAGTGCTATACGGTGGCAGCTTTTCGTTGTTCCAATTCAAATCGATGCCCATATTTAAAAAATAATGCATTTAATGAAAAAAATTTAAATTTTCTTTGATTTAATTTGAGGTTTTTTGGATTAAATTCGACAACGCCCAAATATCTGCGCAACCCTAATTAAAGACTAAAAAATGACCAAGAACAACATTACGAATTGCATTGGCCTTAAAAAATACCATCGACACCAGAATTGCCATTGTTTTGATTCCAACACATTCTGCAATCACGTTCTTTTCCGAATTTTTATTAAATTAACTTGAATTTCTATTAAAATTGAGTAAAAAAACACTAATTAAGTGTTGATTTCTGTAAATATAGGTAATATAAATGATGTAAGTTTTGAATAACATGAAATACGATTGAAAATAAACAAAGAAAAGTAATAAAATTATTCCTCTTACTATTCCAGGCTTGATTTTCATCCAACTAAAAATTTCCAAAGGGAGATTGAGGAATCGGATGACGAAGATTTGGAAGTGAATTCTGTTGTTGAATTAAATTTGTATGAAGTGATGGCCGACGACATTTTAAATGAAGATGTTGTTGAAGATGAGGAAGTTGAAAGTGAGGATGAAGATGACGATGAAGTTGTTGTAAGTGGAAATGAAAGTATGAGCACTTCAGATTCCGACAGTGAAAACGATAATGAAAGTTCTGCCGAGAATGATGAAGAAACAAAAGAGGAACCCACACATCGTGTAATTGATGATTACGATGAAAATGCAGAAGATGACGAGGTTTTACGAAAAATCATTTCGGAAATTAAGAAACCTCGCTCGAAACCACCAGACATTAAAACTGATGATTTTGTGGTTGATTTGAGTTTCCACACAGAAGCTGATATTTTAGCTGTTGGAACAGTCACAGGCGATATTATTTTGTACAAGTACAGTAATGAAGAGAACACGATTTTGAATACATTTGAAGTTCATACAAAAGCATGTCGAAATGTAGAATTTGGAACTGACGGCACATTTATGATAAGTTCTTCACGTGACAAGTCATTGATGATCACTGACACTGAAACTGGAAAATTAAAACGATTTTGGGATAATGCTCATCCAGAACCAGTTTACAGCCTTACAGTACTAGACGAAAATATGTTTGCAACGGGTGATGATGAAGGTACTGTCAGTTTATGGGACATACGGCAGAAGGACAGTGCACCAATTTTTTCGCTGAAAGAAGTTGACGATTACATTTCAGCCCTTTTATCGAATGAAGGGAAAAAATACTTGCTGGCTACGAGTGGTGATGGTACTCTCACAACAATAAGTATTCCGGGCAAAAAGTTATATGTCCAATCCGAGCCATATGAAGAGGAATTGACATGCTTGGGAATTTTCCGTAATTCAAGTAAAGTTATAACGGGTACGTCAAAAGGCAATTTTTATGCTTTCAATTGGAATCAATTCGGATATCATTGTGATGCATTTTCTGGACCTCAATCACCGATAAGTAAGATGATACCGATTACAGAACGAATTGCTGTCACTGCCGGAGAAGAAGGTGTACTAAGAGCTATGCATATGGTACCTGGACGGGTATTGGGAGTGGTTGGCCAACACAGTCTCGCAGTTGAAGCAATGGATATCAATAGCACGGGAGAAATTATCGCTTCAAGTTCACATGACAATGACATTCGCTTTTGGAATATCAAATATTTTGAGGATTTTGATAATATTAAGTATAATGAGAAACCGAACACAAGAAGAGCTCTCAAACACAATCTACCTTCATCAAATTTCGCTAATAGAGCTGACTTTTTTGCAGACTTAGCTTAGATTATTTAAATTATAATTTGTATTGCAGAAAAATAATTAAATCAATTAAAAGGAACAATTTGTAAACTTTAATCAATACTTTTCTTTTACATTAAATTCGTGTAAATGCTCATAAGAGAAATAGTAAAAATCAATTTCATATCTAATACTTGAAATACAGATCTTGAATCTGACTGCGACCTGAAAGTGATGTGTGCTAATTTCGACATTATTTCGGGATTTAAAAATCGTTCATGTTTCGCCCAATTTATTTCACTAGCATTCATCAATGAGTATGTCGAGTCTCTGTTTAAAGGAAAAAAATTGATGAAATTTCATTTTAATTAAAGTAAAAAATGTCCTTACTCAAATAAAACATTGCTCTGTTTCTCAAATGGGGCATAGATTCGAAGTTGATTCAAGTGCCCATATTGTTTCCCGAATAGTTTGTCAATTCTTTTGAATGTGTTATAAATTTCAGCTTTCCTTGTTGGTGAGAGGTCTTGATTGACCATTAGCGCTGACTGACTGAACCAATTTGTGTAGCAAATGTTATCAGTTGACTTTGATGTGGGAAATAAGCAAATTGGTCTGATATTCTTATATTTTGTGTCATCTGAAAAGGAATTCAATGAAAATTTTCTTCATTATAGCTGAGATGTGCGAAATTCACACTCAAAGGCAAAATGTTAAACTTACTTTTAGCGGAAATGAAAGTCTTATATGTGACAAACGCAACATCATGTCCATTAAGCAAACAATCTAATGATCCATTTTCTCCTCGAAATTGGTCTTTACAAAATAACGGTTGATTTCCAGGACTCCAAATACAAGAATCCTTTGAAAAGTAGTCATTTATATAAATTTCAGATGTTTTTTCGATTCCTTTACTTGCAAAAATTGATTTTATCGTGCTGTAAACTGAAGCATATGCGGTGCCCATATATTTTGGTAAGCAGATGGATTTTCCATATAAATTCGAGACACTTTTGATATCACTTTTCATCGTTACAGGAACGATAACATTTTTTTCCTTGAATTCCTTTGCAAATTCATGTAAAATCACTTCCAATTTATATTTCTTGATCCCTTCAATCATATCATCACTTTTCACTCGAACGACATCAGCCACTCCATGTAAAATGTCATTCATGCATTTTGCTGTACTTTCCCGTCTCACACACTGAATTCCCGGCTCAATTCCTTGAATATCAGTCGCTTCTTGTAACCACGAACATTTATTGAACTCAATTATAGATGTTGTGCAATAAACTATCGATCTTGAGGGGTTACATTGCGGAAAACTGTATGCACTTTGATAGCCTGGCGATTCATCAATGTAATCTTCAATTGGCACCATGATATCGACATTCGTTAGATTAACGTAATAATTTTCGACTAGTAGTAAAAATGTATTTTTCCATGTTGGATCACTGTGAATCACGTCATCCATTAGAGCTTGGACACTTCCAGACATTTTTCGTCGTGCAGCGATAACGGGCCATGGTTTGGCAACCCATGAACAGGGGTTTTTAGTTTTTAACGGTTGGAGGTGGCCATCAAGGCATAAATAACTGTAGTTATTTGGATCGACGTCGGATGGATGGTCACCTAACTTTTTAGGTAAATTGTGATTAATTTCACGTTAATTTTCAATAAAAACAGTTGAAAAGTTACCCCAAAATGCACTCGAACATCATCAAGACGTGCAAATGTAACATCACCTCCTCCACTTGTAAGGCAATACAGGCTTCCACGACGTCCCCAATGTTTATCGCCAATATCACATTTATTGTAACATAATTCACATAGCTTTGAATATTTGTTCTCTGAAAGTAAAAAAAAAAAAATTATTATTTTTTGTCCGTTAAATTTAATTTAAAATTATTCTTACTTAAAATTTTATCACGTTTTTGGTCTTCATCCCAAATGCCAGCTTTACATGAGGGACCAAAAAACTCTGATGCAGCTTTAATTCTCAATTCACTTAAGGTCAATTCAGCACTACAATCCCTTGGAATGACGACGGACTCTAAGTACTATGAATATTCGATGTAAAAGACATAATTTTAAGTTAAACTTAATTTTCAATGAAATAAGAATAAAAATTTTACATTTGATATCACTGCAGTCCAATGTGACTTTAATCCATATCCGAATCCGTAGCCATGACAGAATTTGGATCCGCGTAAATCATGCACTGAATTAATGTTGGCTTCATTATCCACGACAGCTACAACCTCATATTCGTACCTGTCTAATAATTGTAAAAAAAATTAACAAAGATCTTCACTTATTGAAAGTTCATCTTACTGTCATGATATCTCAATTCACTTGTCACAAGCACATCAGCTGAAGCCCATCTAGCTGCAAGGAGATCCTCTGAAGAGAATACGGAAAAGTCAGCTTGACCTTTTTGGACTCGGCGAATACAATCAAGGCTGTGAAATTTTGAATTAAAAATCAATCATATTACAATTTATTTTCCTTTCAAATCTCACCGGTCAACTCCCCAAATACAACTTATATTTGATGTGGTTTTCAATGTCTTACAATATTTCTGTCTTTTACTGTAGATATCTTCTGGTTCTTCAACCACACACATTCGTACTGAAATTAATCAAAAGTGAATCATCAATTAACATATTACATTTTTTTTCTGTTATCTCAGAATTTCAATTATGACATGGATGTTAAAATGAAAAAAAAATTCAAACGTAATTGTGAATGACAAACATAAGCGCGTTTAAATTAATTAACGGGAGTTAACGTTTTAAATGGAAATTTTAACTGAACAGACTCGAGCTCATATGCCTTTTCGATGGAATTATGCTGTAATAAGAGTCAAGATTGAATGAGCTGGCCTTTGAAATGTTCCTGGAGATTTGTGTTTTTTGAATTGAGTATTTTAAGACTTGGCGCGAACTTGTACGAGTGTCTGTAGTAGTATACGGAAGCAGATTCTTGTCCGAGTGTTCCGTACATGCTTTTTATGCAAATTGACACATACAGACAGACACTGAGAACGCATAATACTCATTTTTAGCGCATTTTATTCAATATAGACAGGAAATGCGCTTACACTAGCAGAAAAAGTCCTTAAATATTTATGAATTCCTTAAAATTCACTCGCAATCGTCATCCCTGAATCGATCAAACCAAATTCCACGATGTTATAACACTTAAAATTTCATTGACCTTTTCAACACAGGAATCACAAGAATTAAAATGAAAATTTATTGAAATTACAAAATCTTGTATGTACATTAAAATTATTATTACATGTACCGGTATCCAGTTACACGTTACTTTAACCTTTCAAAAGTAATTAACATGATTTTTATTGAACAAATTGCAAAATTTTTTCGTTGGAATAAAAATTCTTTGTTTTCCATTCATATTGACATTGACTTACATTTAGCATTTGTATTATTATCACTTTTACTTTCAAGAGTAACGATGAAAGAGACGAAGAATGGAAGTAAAAATATTGATTTCATTATAACATTTATAATATTGATAATTTTTATAAGAATTATGTTAAAGTATTTTTTTTTTGATCAATTTTTCACTTTAAATATTTGTTTTTTTTTTTTTTTTTAATTTATGTATGATGTTTAAATTAAATTAAATTAAAGAAAAATAAAATAATTAATTTAAAAAAATCAACTTTCCAGGTAAGTTGTTGCAAAAAGACTAAATTAAAAATGTAAAAATCACAAGAAATAATCAAAACATACCGTAAAAATATATACAAAACATATGAGTTATAAAGAAGTAACCTGTTTATATTAATTCTTGTTTTGCTTAATTGTATACATTTTTTTTTGAACAACATACTTCAGGAGTTCTTGTTTTCAATTTTTTTTTTTAATTTTTGTACTGTAATCGTCATTAAACACGCTTCTGAAGACAGGTTCAATGATAAGAGGATGATTTTCCATTAACTATGATTAAAATTTCATTTAAAATTCCATATTCAAGGTCATTTCCATGGAAAAACCAAAATGCACTTGAGAAAATAATTCAGGACTCCATTTTATTATAAATTTCATTTAAACCACTTAATCCTTCAACTTCTCAAGAAATCATCAATTAAACTTAAATACTGAATATCTTCTTATTAAAAATCCCCGTTGATATTAATATACAATGTTACACATTCATTATAATTTTATACGATACACATTTTATATCGTCATTTTTCTTTTTATTATTAACACTTCTATTGACCCAGACTCTCGTTAATTTATTGTCTGATAGTTTTTTTTTTATTTAATTCATACATTCAACGTCATACTTAAATAACAGTGATGACGTTTGGAAAATCCGTAAATAATCTTCTTCATTGTAATTGTATACGTTTTTTTTTAATATAATTTTATAATAATATAATCTTACCTTGTTTACGATGAAAGTTAAAATAAAATTAAACATTTAAATTTTAATTCTTGTAATACACAAAAAAAAAACATTATTTTTCTTTAAATATTTATACAAAAAAAATGCTTTATTGTGTCGCACTTTTATATTAATACTATTAATATAATAATTTTTAATGTTTAATTTATAATCATTATTAATATTGCGGTTAATTTTTTATTTAACTTAATTTTCCATGACTAGTTTCATAATGTTTTTAAAACTAAATTTAATGTAATACAAAACCTTATTTTTTTTTAATTTAATATTAGAAACCGCAATTAAATTTATATTTTTATTTATATATAACTTTAAACATATCCTTACAATAACAATTTATAATATTTATTAATAATATGTATATTTTTTTAGTATTATTATTATCATTAATAATTAATTTTATTTTAAAGTTATTGTATTTAATGATGTTTTTTTTAGTTATTTTTTTATTATTATTATTATGGTAAACAATCATAATTCTATTTGCTCTTATCATTTTTGTTCAGTTTTCAGAATATTTTTTTTTTCATTATAAAGTTTAAATATTCATTATCCTCTTTTCTTGTGTATGTTTTTAAAAAAAATTAAAATAATATTATAATATTAATAATATTAAATAATTTAACTTATTATTTAAGAGTGATATCAAATTAGTTTCATCCAGAAAATGGGTAAAGCTAAAAATTTCAAAAAATTATCTTTGATTTGGACCATCAATCGACCATCCTTTAAAAAAAATAGTGACTCGTCTTATATCATTTTTAAATGAAAATGATAAAAGTACAGAATAAGTCAAAGTCAAAACAAAATTCATGTAAAATATTTTAAACAAATTTTTTTTTCAGGAACTTTCACTGACTGTTGCCCCTTCAAAAGATTCTAAGGAGATAGAGGATCATCAAGAGATACTGGAGGCTTTAAAGTAGGCAGCCCACGCTACTAGGGACTCCAAATTAATCGATTTTCAAAATTATCGATTAATCGATAATCGAAATTCAAAAAAAATCGATTAATCGAAAAAAACGATTAATCGAAAATATTATATTTATATTTTTTTGCATTAATTCTAAGTCATTTACTTGTATAATAAAACTTATTTTTTTTCTATAACTGCATGCAGTTTAATATGAACTATCTTAACCATTACTTTCCCAGTGAAATTTCTATACGTAATTCTATAGGAGTTATACGTATTTTTACTAACTTCTCTTGAAAATTTTTTACTCTAACAACCAAATTTTTTTGATTGATCATTCATTGATGGGTTAAAACCAACTAAAAAATATAAAATTTAATCAAAAATTGCAGCTGGATCTGGGAAAAAGAGGGATAAAAAAATAATATTTTAAGAACATTTATAAGAATATTTTCAGAATAGGTTTCATCAAATTAACTCTTAATTTTAGTACGGAATACTTAAAAGTTTGTTACAAATCGAGAAATATAATATTATGTGTGATTATGATACTTAATACTTTTTTTCATTTAATACAGCAAAGTCTCCATGCTACTTAATTTTTGTGCCGCTGTCTTTATGATATAGAGATTCAGGAATTCTCCATAACATAATTTTTGAATAAAAACCCGGAAATTATTTTAAATTTTTACGTTTTTTAAAAAATTATGTTATAGAGAATTACGTTTTGAAAAAATTACGTAGTGTGGAGACTTTGCTGCAGTACAAGAAAGTTAAAAACCATCGTTAAATTTCTAAAAAATTATAAACTTTTTTAAGAAAAAATATTAAAATGACAAAGTACTTAAAAATCGATTAATCGTTTTAAAAAGTCGATTAATCGATTAATCGAAATAATCGAAAAATTATCGATTATTCGATTAATCGAATAATCGGTTGGGGTCCCTACACGCTACTTTAAACGAGAGGTGTGAACTCTTCAAAGTCATATGGGTCATGTTTTTCAAGAAATTTAAGAAATGATATAGTACCAATAGTAAAGAAGCACAAAACTATCATGGTTTTATATCAAATTGACTGCCCAGCGCGTGTATTGCCTACAATCGGGCTGAACACTTTAATAAGATGTCCATATAAAATGTGCAATCGATGGTCATTAGAAAATTCAAATTGAAAATATTTTTCGCTTCTTTGGATGAAAATCAATTGAAATCACTCTTAAATAACACGATTTTTTATTTACTTTTGAAATTTTAATATTTTGAATATAAGAAAGTAATTTGTGCTA
Source organism: Culicoides sonorensis (assembly GCA_900002565.1). Classification (NCBI taxonomy): domain Eukaryota; kingdom Metazoa; phylum Arthropoda; class Insecta; order Diptera; family Ceratopogonidae; genus Culicoides; species Culicoides sonorensis. Next base: position 129,361 of record LN483694.1, on the reverse strand, counting down.
GCTCGACATTATTTTAAAATTTCTGGTACTTTTTTCTTTATAATTATTATCCTTTTTTTTATTATTTCTTATACACATATTACACATAATTTTAGTTATTATCAGTATAATCATTGTAACATATAATATTGTTTATTTTTATCATTTTTATCATAATTATTATGAATTATAAAAAAAATTATAAACAATACAATTTTTTTTTTGTGTAAATGCATACAAAATCACAAAAATTTTATTATTATTAATTTTTATAGTTCTTTTATGGTTATAAATTTTAATTTAGTATTTTTTTATTATATTAATCGTATTGTGTATATTTTGACTAGAACAGGAATATTTTTTTTATATTATTCGAATTTTTACTCATATTTTTATTATTATTATTTTTTTAGAAATTCTACTGTTAATTTATTTCAAAAAGTCGATGCAATTGTCTACAAAATTAAAAATGTTTATAAAATATTATTTTAATTTAAAAAAACTTTAATTTTATTATTGAAGTAGCTTTATGGTTTTTATGATTTTTTGTTAGTTGAATTTTTTTCTAAAAGTTTTATAAAAAGAATTGTATTTACGTGTAATTTTTGTCTAAAACATTGAGCAGAAATTATTTTTTTATTTTAATATTTCATATAAATTCAAGGTGGTATGTTGGATTCAGTTATTTAAATGTAAAAGTACCATCAATTAATTTTCCCGTTTAAGATTCTAAGATTTTTTCGTATAAACATTTATTTGACTATTAGTTTTATTTTTATTTCTGTGATTTTACGTTAAATTACTTGTTAATTTCTTTTGATTAGTTTTTCGTTTGTTTTTATTTTTATTTTTAAATGCTTCCTTAAAAATTATTTTTCTATAGTTAAGTAATTCAATTATTTTGGGATTGTTTCGATTTGAATAGAAAAATGTGTTGAGTAAAAAATTTCAAGAAAAAATTTAGGTCTCTGTTAAATTTCCATCGTTATTACAAAATTTATCGGCCATCGCTGTCAGGACTTGTTCGAATTTTGAATGACGATCCATTGCAGCGACACATGACCCTTTGCTACCCCATAAAAATTTGATGTGAAATTCAGTTCTGAAATTAAAAAATTTATATTAATTAGGATTCGTTATGAATTGAAAGAAAATTCAATCAATTACCTAAAAACTTCTTCAAGTAAATCATCGGATCTGCTCGTATCTGCCAAAATAATCTGAGCATTTTTCTTGTATAATTGCATATTGGATATGAATGTTCTTGCAGAATCTAGATGTGAAAACATGATTGATAGGCCAAAGTCTTCAGCGATTGTTTCCCATGAATTGATACAACAATTCACTAATGAAGGTAAGTGTGATATATTTGGTCCTAATATAAATTAAATTGTGGATTAGCAAAATTTCATGAAATTCATATTAATTTCAATCCTTACCTAATATATCCTGTAAACTCCGGTCTTTTAATAGTATGTAGGGCAATAAATGTGGTACAGTTGTATTTGGCGCCTGAGGATTTGAGCAGTCATTCATACTTTTCAATGTTGGTCTTAGTTTTGCCTCGAAATTAAACGCACTTTCCGTGAATTTTTGTCTCAAAATGTGCCATGTATTGTGTAAATTTTGAATTTGTGGCATGCAAAGTCCCAGCATAATGGCAGAAAATCCAAAAAGGTTACCAAGAGCTGTTTTAGTGTCATTTGCAATTTGAATCCACTTGTTTATTGTTTCGGCACGTTCGATATCGTCTCCACATGTGAGAATTGTTGTTGCCACAAGGAGCTTTAAGCATTGTGTGCGTTCAATTAAATCGAGACGAAATTGTCGACCCTCATCTAATGTGATTAATTCAAGTCCTGTGAATTTTTCTTCAAGATTCTCTTTTGAATCTGGTTCATTTTTAATATCACCAAGAATAAGGCTGACATCAACCTTAGTTAAGTGTGTTGCGATTGTTAAGGATCCATTTTCACACAACATCATTCGAATTGTGTTCAATGAACTACTGTCCAGGGGTTTGTGCTCGACAAATGGTAGTAAAACTGTTTGAAATGCATCCAAATCGTATTTTGATTCGTGTTTCCCGTATACGATTGGTTGAAGGGCGAGAAGTGCCTCTTCCACAGCAACTGGATCAAAGTCAGCAAAACTCCTCAATGTAACGGACGATGCACTGTTCTGTAAATACCTTGGATTTCTTATTATCACACCCGATCTTAAGGGAACTGTGGGCTCTTCTCCCGCTGCACTACTTTGTGCACTATCACCGGACCCGTTTCCAGAATCTGAGCCACTAGCTCGATATCCTGGTTCTGGTCTGTTTAGGTGATCATCTGATTTATTGTTACTGCTACTATTTTCTGCGCCATTTCTCGTTAACGATGAGGTTCTTGAAGGTTTTGGTGGTGGTGTACGAACTTGTTTTTCCTCATTTTCACCAAATTGTCGAGATTCGAGACAAGGACTTAATGAACTATCACTATAATCACGGGAGAGACTTGATGTGCGTGAATGCAATCGATATGTACGTATAGCTTGAGATGAGATTGTTCGTGACAATGATTGTGTCGAAAGTTTTTGTTGTTCATTTTTGGATAACGGTTTCCCCGTTTGATTTGTGGGTGTTCCAGGCTCATGACCTTGAATGACACCATCAGCCGAGCAATATTTCTCTTGTGGAATACTGCTAATCACCCGTCCTGCCACCATATTCTGAATATTACTCGGTTGCAAGGGGGTAAGTGATTGAGATCTTTGTTTCTTTGAGGGCAGTCTTGGTGGAACGTCACGTTTTGTTGTTCGAGGTGGTGGTGATGACATTGGACTCCGATAAGATGACATTTGATTCACGCTTGCGGATGAGCTCATTGGACTCGGTCCTCGTGTACCTGCATTTTGATATTTTGCGATGTAATATGAAAGGGGACACAATCGATTACATGGAAACTGTATTCGAGCTCCTGATGCTGCCGATATCGGTTTACCCGAACCCACATAATATGTAATTAAATCAGCAATTGTATCAAAGGGATCATCTTCAAGTTGGAATTGAACACGCTCATAAACGGTATCAGGTTGTAAAATTAGTTTATTTATAACAAAATGCAATACTGGTCCTTTCGTAGTGTTATTTCGACATGTGAGCACGTAATTTCCGGGCTGGGAAACACAGTCTCGTATCAGGAAATCACCCTCTTTTTGTACAATTTCTTCGGCACGAAGTCTCGGAATAGGACCATGATACCACGCATGTGACCTCAAATCACGAGAATCCAATGAAAGTTCCCATTCCAAGGCTTTTTTAAGTGCAATCGCTTCGGCATCTGGTGTTGAAGGATCCTTCAATAAAAAAATGAATTATATAAAAACATTTTATAAAGAAAATCTCAAAAAATCGTTACCATCTCTAATAAATCACCCACACTTCTACTTGATTTAGCACTCGATTTTACTGCCAACACCTCATATCTGTAAATAAATGAAAAGAGAAAAAACGTTAGAAACCCTTTTTTATTTTTATTGTATTACATTGCAAGGTAACTTCCTTTATTTTTATAATTTTTCTTTTATTTTGCGTTTTTTTATTATTATCTTATACCTCATTATTATGTGAAGCAGAAGATAAATGTACCAATTTGCACCTGAATTGAGTCATTTTTACGCAATTGTAATTTTAATAAGAGAATCTTCAGTTAAATTAAAAAAAAACTTTATAATGGAATTTTATTTCCTAGTCTATTAATTTTTTGCTCTACTGTAGCTACGAGCAAAAGAGGAAATAAAGGAGACAGAAAATTTTTATATAAAGCACTAGACTTAATTCAATAGGATATTTTTAATTAGTTTTCAATATTGAGTTGCAGAAAAGTCTATCGATGTTGTTATTTTATAATTTAATCCAATTATCCTATGAAAAATACAATGAACTTTGAAAAGTTATTTTATAATCATTATTTTACTTGTTACTTTTATGTTTACTTTGAGAACTAAAATTAAATCTATGAAGGAAACAAGGAAAATTCAACATTTCGCTTCGGACAGAGATGAGCAAAATATGAATTAAATTTTTTTGTTTTTCTCAATGTTATGCAACATATTTACTTAGATGTTATTCTGTTAAATTCCCTAAAGAAAAATAAAATTCTCAGCTATCATCTCATCTTTTAATGGATTTTTGGAAAAAAATGCGCTTTTGAGAACGTCTTGTCTGTCTGCTAATTGTACGATTATTTAAGACAAATCGAATATTTTCTGATATGTGTTTGAAAAATTTTGAATTAATCTTCATAAAATTTTTGAGGAAATACTATGGGGCTATTTGCACCTACTAAAACTGGTCACATTAACCCATAAGTGACTAATATTTTCCAAAAATCACTTTTTTTCTTTTTTTATTAGCGTTTTTGGAATTTTTAATTTAAATGTCAAGTAATTTGAAGCAGTTTTCATTTAAACAAATTTTTTTCGCACTAAAACGTTGCAAACAAGGCCTGTCAATTTTTTCCAATAAAAGCACTTATGAATGTCATGGTCCAATCGAGGTCGATTTGTTCAGTTAATTAACGCCATAAAAACACAAAGCCACAGTTTTTTTGAACTTCTAACTACAAATTTCCTAAATGTGAACTCAAAAACGTAAAACAAGCAAAAAAAAATGAATTTAAAAGATTTCGATTTTTTTTGTTTTATGAATGCACTTAATCATCATCTTTCAATGACTTTCTTCCGCCCAAAATTTAATTCCACTTCACATTACACAAAAATATTATTATTCTTGAAGGGCGTAACAAATTTTTTTGTGTACCCTCGAAAATGAACGTTAAACAAGTGGTACAGTCATTTTTTCAATATTTTATTACTTTTGTGTGTGTATTTCGTTGATTTCTTACATAATATTACAAGGACCTGACAATTCAAATGCTTGAGTGTACGGTGTATTGTTAAGGTACTTGAAAAATTTCTAATATCATTTCAACAGGACACAAAAGAATACAAAATAAAAAAAATAAAATCAGGGAAGGAATTTTATTTGTGTAAAAGAAAACATTTTAAGGGAGACATTTTACATGAATTACAATGAATGAAGGATAAAAAGTGTAACTTTTATTAATGTTTTCCATTATTGAGTCGATTTCGCTTTCAGAAAGTTTAAGCATATTTATGATTCAAATTTAATTTATAATAAATCACGAAAAAAATGAACTCAATTCAAACACAATATTTCAATAGATGTGAATTTGGTTTGCCAGACACTTGTTCACATGATTTTAACATGCATCATAACATGAAAATGATGTTAAAATGTTATCAACAACGAAAAATTGATGTGAGTGACAATTAAATTTTATGATGTATTTTTTTTTTCTCATGTACTTAAAATGTGAATTGAATGAAGTCTATTAATTAAATCGCGCGCTTCGTGCATAAAAGGCACTTTGACTGTGTCTTTTATGAACGTAACAAGCGAAATGTAATTGAAAAAGTTTGAAATTAAAATCATTTTAAGTGAATGGGACTTTAATTTGAAATTTTTTACTCTGAATCAAGGAAAATCACTCAAATTTTTCCTGAAATCATTCAAATTCGGTCCATGTGACGTTAATTTCCCTGGATTTAAGGTCATTTAAAATGAAAATCGTGAAAGGGAAGGAAAAATTTCAATTAAAGAAACATCAAATTCAACGTAATTTTTCACGTAACGTATCACTGAATGCACATTCATTCCTAAATTACCCTTCTTTACTGTTCTTATCTTAATTTTCTTTTTGTACCCCATTAAACATCCCTTTTAATTTTTTTATTTATATACTCATATATATTTTTTTATGCACACATCCCTTGGTTTTCCCTCTTTTGAATATTTTTCCTCCTAATTTAAATAAACACACAGCCGAATATGCACAAAGGCACCATAAAACCAAGTCACAATATGTTGGCTTCAACGTTGATTCAATTTCATTTCATGTTATTATGAATTTTAAACAAAAAAGTAAAATTTTCAATGTGATTGTGACACGTAAAATAATAAATCATGTATAAATTTGTTTAAAAGTGTAATGTATGGTTGTGGGGCATCATCTGGACAAAAAATGCATGGAAATGTGTGAGTGCTTTTGTTTACTTAAAATATTGTTATTAATTTAATTTTATTATTATTTTCAGTGGTGTTGATGATTAAAATTAAAAATAAAATCACCCTTCCATCGGTTAGAGGCGAAATTTAATTTTTCATTAAATCATCATCAATGAAAATGATAGCGATGACTTTGCATTATATCAAATTGATAACACGTTAATGTATTATTAACGTTTTGCTGAATCATTTTACTTAAATTAGTTGGGCATTGAAAGGAAAATCAGCAACAGATACAATTTAAATTGAATGAGCTTCGTTCATTGAACCATGTGGACGATTCCTTGAAAGAAATTTCAGTCAACATGGGCTTAAAAGACCCATTTTGGTAATTGTCATAGCTGTGCTCTATTCAGAAAATGGAAATTTACATTCAAATTCAATGCCAAACCAATTTTATATTTAAATAAAAAATTTATAAGATGAATTTCAGTCTCCATGGAAGTATCATTCAATTTCAAGTTAATCATCAAAGCACGTGATGTTGTAAATTATACCAGATTTTATCAGTAAACTGCCATTTTAATGCTCCCTTTCAATGTTTTTTTTATGGTATTAACCTAAGAATGGTACTTTTTTTTATTTATTATTACTAGATCCAAGTAAGCTTTGAAATGAAACGAAGAATAAAAAGGGACTGAAATTTTTCATTTATTTTCTATTAACCCCATTAATTTGTTTTTTTTTCATCTTTTTTTTGTCATTTTCATTTAACTTTCCATGTCATGTCAATAAATGGAGACAAACATTGAGACAATTATCTTAATTTTATGTTCACAAAGATAAACTTTATTTTTTTTTTTTATCTTTAAACTTCATTTTAAAGTTCAAACATCTTCATTATCATACAATAAATAGAACTTATCTTAATCTGTTTTTTTTTCGCATTTTATTATAAATTTATGTCCTGATGATGATGATGATGATGATTTTCACATTACTTTTAAACGCATGTTCTATGTTTCAAGTTAAAGTGAAACCAATTTTCATTTGTGTAATATGAGGTCGGATTATTTTTATGATGTTCATCATATATTTTTCCTCTTTTATTTTTATATGAGTACAAAAGTGTGAATTATTCTCAAGTATTTACTCATAAAGGCACTGTGTCGATGTACTCATTTTTTTATGGTCTTCATTGAACAATGTTTGTATATTATTATTATTATTTTTTTTATGAATATAATGAAAATTATTTGTTTGCCTGGTTAAATGTACAATCAGAGGAAAAAAAGTGCACATTCAGATGATTTTTTTTGTTTTATTGAAGAAGGAGGTTTATGGAAAATAATGAAAAAAATATGATATGAAACGGGCATGGAATGGAAAATGAAGATGGAAGATCATTTTTTGGGAAATTTGATCAAGGTTTTCATGGATTCATAGAAATGTTTACTTTAATACGCTGCTAATGCATGCTCTGACGGCTTTGGGCTTTTCGTCATGAATCATGGTCACTGTGGGTACAGGGGAAATTGCAGGACGTCAGTTAGGTCAGTTAGGTCAGATGGTTTCCAGTGGAAAATTCCATTGATCAGCTGAACATACATCATTCTGTATGTACTAGTGTTGTCTTATCCTTGTAAGCGTCTTGTATCTGGATTATTCGATTGGACACTGCAGAGGCCACTCAGAGCTGATTTTGTGATTTACACGAAGAAAAAAGTTGAAAAACAGCAAAAAAAATAGAAAGTCAGGCTGAAAGTCGTTGATGACATTACGAGGGTGTCGGGGAGTGTCCTGGGGGTCCCTCCTCGAGGCTGACAAGGTGGTTGTTGAGGTCTTTGATAACTTCAGTCTAGTAAAAAATGAATAATTTTTAACTTTCCTGCTTTTTGATTTCAAATCCCGATTGTATTATTTCACTAGTCCCGATTTTTCATCCAAAGTATCTGGTATGCCTTACCTTTAAGCTCTTTTTTCAAACAAATTAAATGAAACATAATGAAATAAAAACATCTTTTAATACATTTCTAAAAGAAAGATTCTTAATTGACCTATTTTTCAAAGCGCATTATTCAATTTAAAAGAATTCATTGAAATACAACAAAAAAAAAACAGGGTAAAAATTTCAAAAGCAATCCAGTATCCGCTTATTTCTTCTAATTTTATTTTATTTTTGTACTTCACAATAAATACATTCCCTAAAGCTTTCAAAACTATTTTTTTTCTTTTTCAATGAAGGATGCACATTGAAGTTGAATTTAAATTCACATCTTTCAATAAAATGCCATTGAATTGAATTTTTTAAATGAAATGAAACGGAAAAAGTGGAAAAACTAAAACAAAAGAAATTATCTGACAAAAAAAAAAGTTTTTTTCTTGCATATAAATTCATTTAGTCTAAGGTTAAAAGGAATAAAAAAAATAACTCATATAAAAAAACCGCTAAACGCTCAATTGCAACATGAAAATTTCCTCAACAATTTTTTATGAAAACTAAACTGAAAACTTTAAACAAATTTTTAAATTTCAAATTTAAGAGCAATATGATTCCATTCCATTTTCTCAATATATGTATAATTTAACATTTTCGAGTACTTTTATTGCATTTTTTCAAACATTTTCATTTTAATTTTAATTTTAAATGACGTTTACAGTCATATTTTTTTACTCCTTTTATTTTCAAGTCAAGTATGCTGAACATTTATATCATGGAATCAAGGAGAAAATCATATAAAATGTTCGATAAAATATTATAATAAAAAAAAAATGTTATAATAAATATGGAATCTAAGAATATCTTATCGATTTATTGTTTTTAGTGCATTTCGTAAGAAAAAATGCACTATTACAGACGGTTTTTCCGCCGTCACTTTGACACTGATCGCTATCCATAGCTCCGAAATGGTTCATTGGATTATTTTTAACTCATTAGCTGTGAGATTGGGATCCAGAGGCTTCAAAGCCTGAGAAAAGGCAGCTTAAAATCTCCGATTTTTCCAAAATGGCTGATTTTCCAAAAAAATTTCATAAGAATTTTTCAAAATAACGGTTTTTTCAAAAAAATTCAAAATAAAATAAAAATAAATTTTAATTTTATCCAATGAAACGAGTCCAATGCACTTTTCCAAACCGACCAGTAGTTAGAATTTCCCATTTTTTACTTTGAATTTGCATTTTTTTTTCCTTGGCATGAATTCAATATCGATCATAGAATGATTTTTCTTATCATGTTCAGGTCATTTCCTTTCATAAAAACACCATAAGGATACAATGACATCAAATTACATGCATAATGTGTCATATAACATTCCATCGTCATTTTTCCCACATTTTATATTATATTAAATATTTTATATTGATTGATTTTTTTCATTTATTTTTTCATTTACTTTCTGTTCTGTCATAAAACATTTTTTTATGTCACTTTATGATAACTTTAATTCGAATGTTTTGTGGTGGTTAATATTTGATATGACAAATGGCACCCAAATAAATCAACATTAAATTATAGCTAATATAAAAAGTGAGAAGAAAACAAAGGAAAATGTTTTAAAGTAGAATTTCGCTGACTAAAGTTCATTGAAGTGGAATGATGACTTTTCTTTGTCTCAATATATATTTTTTTTTTATCATCATTATGATTGAAGAAGAAAATGTGAAAAAAGCATGAAAATTGTCAAAAAAACTTTTATTTCTTTCTATCTTTTATGATTTGTAATGTATTGACATTGTGGCTCATTTTTATTTTCATTTTCAACTTTTTTTGTTTTGAAAAGAAAATTCACAAAGATGAAAACTCTTCAAAAATAATTGTGCTTTGTTTGTAAAACATTTTTTAAGGATTTGCAAACTCAATGGCATTGTTCTTGTCTAGACAAGAGGATAATAAAGGGAAATTTTTCATAGTTTATTAGGAAAAAAAATTGTATTATAAAGTTTATTATAATACAAAAAAAAAACCTTTTTTTCATTTAGCATTAAGTGAGATTAGTCTTTGTTTTGAAATTCAAATGATATCAATTTTACAACACTCATGGGGAGTCAAATGACCTTTGTCCAGTCATTTAGACTCGATTCAAGGTACTAAAAAAAACTCATTGCTATGAAAAAAGCCCAATTCTAGGTCAAAATAACGATTCCCTTTAAAAAAAAATCAATTCCATCATTTTTTGTTCAGGTCATCAATGAAAAAAAAACCTTTGCAACCTTTCCTTTCATTAAAAAACTGTTATTCTTTCCGATTCTTCCTTGATTGACATTAATTTGGATTCTAAATTACATCTTCAATACTTTCACATTATCCTTTTCTTTTAGGTTTTGTTTTGAATTTGTCAATTCAATAAGGACCAAAATGAAAGCAAAAGATAAAACGAGACGAATGATGACAAAAGAATTCTTAAGGGGATTAAAGAGATGCCTTTTTAAGATTATTTTATCTATTAAATTTCTATCTATTGCAAACCATTTCAAAGTCCAAAAAGAAAGATAAAAGTATTGTACAAACTTGATTCTATTTTTTATCACGTATTTGGTATGATATTTAATTTATTCATTCACGTGTTTGCAGAAATTTAATAATATTACTTTGCAGTATTCTTTTTAAGCATTAAGATAATTATTTAAGTGAATTTTTGATTTAATTTCACCTAAAAGAATGGAATAGTCTTGTGAAATTGAATCAACAATGGAAATTCCAAGTTAATGTCTCCTGAATGACTCGCCAAATCGACTGCTTTTGTCTTGTTATATTAATACATGGAAAACCACTGAATGAAGATTATTTATTTATTTATGATGTTGATCCTATTATTGATTTTTTACTTAAAGAATGTGTGGTGAATTTCATCGTCTATTTATATCATTAAAAGGAAAATTTGATATGATTTACATGGAGGTCGTTGTGAGGGAAGGTAACAGCAAGTGAGTCATTGACTGTTTGACTTGGACCAGCGTAGGGTAAGGCTTTCAAGGCTCCACTAAGGTTTTTAAGAGTCCTATTGTGCTCATACTATTTTCGTCCAAGTTTCCATAGTGAGCGCCAAACCTTAAGCCTGAGCCTAAGAATTTACTTTACCCCTTGTCCTTCCTCAGCGGAGTCCAGACTGTCCTCATGTTGAGCAAAGGCGATCTACAAAATTTCCCATCTAAAACGTAGGATTGCAATTTGTTTCAGTCCCTAAAGGTTGTTAAATTGTGCCTCATTTGTTCCTCTGATCGAGTTGGCATCAGAGAGTGTGGAGCCAGGTGATTCTTGGTCGAACTCTTCTACGGCTACCTTGTGGGTTGTATACAAGAGCCTGGTGACAAACTTCTGAAGGGTCTTTTCGTAAGGTATGCCCAATATAACCAAATTTTCTTCTACGTATCTCCACATTTATGTTTTGCATCTCGGCTTTTCTCAGCAGTGCCTTATTCGAAATTCGATTCGGCCAGAAGATACGCAGAATTCGCTTAAGACAGCGGTTGACAAATACTTGCAGCCTTCTCTTTATGTCCTCTGTAATATTTTATATTTTCTAAGCACGAAAATGATTGTTTTATGGTTCTTTTCTTTAAATTATTATTTTTCCAAATTAAAGCACTCCATCTTACATAAAATTTCCTCTTTTCTTTTCGTTGACAGTTCTTATTTTTTATAGTTTTACTTCTTCTTGATCTATTGCATTGTATAATTTATACCTTAATCCAATAAAATAAAATGTTTGTCTTATTACTATGCCATGGCATGCCACTTAAGTGCTTTATCTCACAATAACAGTGATAATGGTTGTTTACAAAAAAAAAATATAACATAAACCTCGTTAAGTTATTGTCCACCACCACACGGAAAAAAGTAAAAGTTTATGTGAAAATATTGTGTCTCAGCTGCGTAAATGTGTATTTAATTTTTTTTATTCCTTGTCACCCTTATGAATCTTCAATACTTTTGTTGATGACATTTTTTTAATAGAACACCTCATTCTGTGGTAAGAGTTATATCAGCTTATGGGGTGTTTTTTCATTGTTACACACACTTTTCTTATATTTTTATTCTCTTTTTATTACTGTTTCTGTAGTTAACACTGTTCTTTTTTTTCATATCACAATTGAGACGCATCAAATAGTATTTACTTGCATTAAAATGACATAAAATGTGTCTTTAACTCATTAATCGCTAGCGTTGTATTTTTACAACGCCTCTTTGAAGTCACTTTTCTCGTTCAAATCAAAAAATTTTTTTGGCAATCTTTTTTAGAGTCTTAATTTAAGATGTTTTGTATCAAACAGTTGCATGGTTTTTGAATTCAAACCAAAAATTAAAAAATTATGACCTAAACTTTTAAGAAAAGTCGCATTTTTTTCTCTCTCGTACAATGTTTCTGTATGTATTTGTGTAGGACTTATACGTATTTTGTTTTGGCTCTCCTGTAAAATTTTTATATGAAACCTAAAATTTTCATCGAAATGAAAAGTGATCATTTTTACCTAAAGAATAAATCATAGAAGAACTTTTTGTTCAAAACTCAATATTTTAGGAGCGGCGATTAATGAGTTAACTGATTCAATGTTGAATTTCCACTTTAATTTTATTTAAAAAAAATTTTAATTTAGCAAAAAAGCACTTAAATTTAAGTAAGGTCGTATCACACATACACCATGCTGCTATATAATATCAAAAAGTGTCACGCTATCCTGTCATTTTTCACTTGGAATATCCTCAACAAACAATAATTACTACCTTGATGAACAATAAAATGGAAAAACACACAGATATACCAAGCACTAACTTTAAAAACAAACATTATGAAGTAGCTGTGATTCCATTTCATTCAATTTAATTCCATACTACAAAAATGATGATGATGATGGTGGTAAAAAAAGGCACACATAGTATTTTATTTCACTTTATAAAGCGACGTGCTTATAAATACTTTTAGTTGTAGAATTTCTCTTGAATCTTACAAAAATAAATGGGTGTGAACTTAACATATATCTAGACATGTATTTTTCCTTTTCCTCAATTCATACTAAGAACAATTTATTTTGTTTGTTCATTCACAAACTTTGTGTTGTGTGTTTTTCCGCGTTATGTAGGTAGGTGAAATTATTTATTTTATTTTTTTTTCTTCCTTTGATCAATATGAATTTTTCATGACATTTCTCTTTAATTGTTTATCATATTTTTCCTTTTATGTTACCATTCAATAATTTATCTAAGGTGTTTTTATTAATTTAGAGTAACTTCAAGGTGCTTAGGGAATTTAACTTCAGGAAATAATTTCAATTTAATTTTTATTTAAAAATTACCTCTGTTTGTTTGAATTTAATCCAATTAGGTTATTTTTTTATGAGATCCTTTGATAAAATTTATTAAAATCGTTTAAGGTTTTAATATCGGCAGTTAAATTTAATTAAATGGCAGTAAACAATTTCTTTTTTATTATTATTAATATTTTTTCCTTTACACACACACAAACACAATCCTTTGATTACTTTTTTTTTATTTTTGCATTAATGATAAATTTCTTTTTTCATTTCATTTTTCATTTCACTGAATTTTCATCATGATTTTCCTCTTTTTCGTTATCTATTTTATTTTTCTTTTGCTTTTTAATACAAAATGAGACTTATTTCATTCAATATTTAGAAATTTTTGTTTTAATTCTTATTTCATTTTATTTTAATAAGTAATAAAAAAAATTATTCCAACAATTTTTTATTATTCCTAATCACTAGACGTATTCTATTCAGACTGATTTCAAATGATTTTATTGTGTGTTGCAGTAGTGTGTGATACAAACATTTTTCGGTGGTTCTACTATTTTGTGAGATGCAATTATAAAAGTCTGCTTTACGCATATTTGGGTGGAAATGAAGAAAGAGAGAGAAATTGTAAAGAGAGGAATTGCATGATGGTGAAAGAGATGTAAAATTGTGTTGTCTCTTTCATGCGTGGAAAATTTCTTTTGAATGTGAGATTGAATTGTGAGGAATATGGTGACCTGCTGAAATATACTAAAAAAAATCAATGAAATTATTGTTCTGTGGTGGTCGATATGTCCATTGAATGTTAAAGCAGGACACTTATTTATAATATGATCCATTGTTTGCTGCTCATGGTCACATTCACAAGTGGAGCTGTCCTTGTAACCCCATTTAAACAAGTTTGAATTTGTTCTGCCATGTCCTGTTCTGAACCTGTTTAAGTAACACCACGCTTTTCTATTCAGTGAGAATTCTTTCTTTCAGTCTGAATTGATGTCGAATAACGATTTAGACAGGTTTGCATCATTCCATGCCTTCATGCACTCAGTTGTGGTGGAAAAACCATTGGCAACAAGATGCTCAGCAAGCTCAATCGTAGTATGTCTTGATCTGAGTCTTTGAAGGAGTGTTCAAAAGGATGTCATCATAAAGTGGGGCTTCGGGTAAGATCATTGCTTTTTGATATTCATGTAAGGCACTTAATCAGCTCGGTCAACGAGTTCCCTCTATCTGTAATTAAATTTGTTTTGAATACGATTACTTTTGAATGCAGTACCATGACAGTACTTTATTTGTACGAAAAACCATGTTCAAATTGATTTAAATCACATTCTAATTGATGTGTGGTTTAATTACGTTTTCTAGATCTGACCTGGAAGATAGAAATCATTTTGCTAGATTCCAAGTTAGAACTAAGTTTGTCAAACGATTTAAAGATGAAAGTAGACTGATAGGTCTGTATGACGATAGACCTTTCTTTAATTTCCCTGGTTTCTTGATCGGCACTGAAACAGATTTCTTTTATATTGCTGAAAAGTAAAATAGAGTACTGCATGCATTTATAAGTCATTGTAAGAATGAATTTACTACTGGTTTGTTTCATTATTTTTCTAGTTGTCAAGTTAAACCCAGGGACCTTGTTATTTAGCAAGAATCTGAAGATCTTCTCTTAGTTTTTAGCTTTGCCAAAGTTGAGACATTGTGATATCTCACGTTGAAAGATGTGTGCTGTGGTCACCTTAATGTGTTGAATTATCTCTCTCTCTCGTTTTCTCATGTACGCTACATTCCAATCATTCTTATAAGAATTTATACTTTATTCTTTATTAAAATAAATGAGACAAAACACAATCCATTTTATATGCAGGAAAGTTCAAAGAGCAAATTTTTGTACATTCCTATTTCTTGTCTTTTCTGCTCCTCATTTTTGATACTTGACTTTTATAAATTTTGAACATGAAATAAATACAATGTTATGTTTTTTTTGTGTTGTTGTTTTTGTTTTGTTACTTTTACATTTTACTTCTCCTTGTTTCATGTAATAAAAGATTTTTTTCTTTTTATGTAGTCAGAATGTAATTAATATGCCTCTAAAATAATTAACGTATGTTAAAGGTCCCTCGTTTTATTTTTCGGTTTATTACATTTCTGTAACTAATTTATAATTTTATGAATAATATTTGTAATTACGGTGTCAAAAATGATACTACTTTTTAAAATTAAATAAGTAATTATCTTAGATCGACATGGGTTCTATTGAAAGAAATTATAAGTAAAGAAGGTCATTAACATTTAAATTTTTTGAGGTAAATTAATTTAAATCAAAAATATTAATTGAGACCCTAATCAAAAATCAAAAATGATAAATTGAAAAAACAATTTAATCTGAGCGTAACATTATTTGAAATTAATTGTAAGGATGAGACACGGCCATGCTTTGTAAATGCTTTCCTTTGTCATTCATTCATAATTTTTTTATTTCACGTTTTATAGTACGAGGTACCTTGTGTTACACGGAGTAATCAAAAAGTCATTACGAGAGAGTTGTCGAAAATACTACCCAGGAGATTGAATATATTACTACGAATTTTTATTTTATTGATTTATGCGCGTGATTGACTTGCGTAGAACACAAAAATATTTTTACACTCCCTTTGTTGAAAATGCATTTCAGGTGACATTTTGTAAGAGAGAGAGAGAAATTGAAAATGAATTCAGGGGAAATGAAAAGGACAGTAACAGGATATGGACTTCAATTTATAAAAAAAGAGCAATGTCAAGGATGGAAAAGAGAGAGAAATAAAAATTATCGCGGTAAATTTACAGAGTATTTTATTTGAACGGTGATTCATCTAATCAATCAAACCAACATCTGTTTGAATTTTTTAAAGAATTTTTAAGATGTTTCTTTTATATAATACTCACATTGAATCTCGATGTTCTTGATGATCTTTATGGCGAGCTATTTCCGGTGCTAAACTATGTCTTTGGTTTCGTTTAAATTGAAAACTATTTTCATCAACATTATTATTTTGCATATCTGAAATATATCAAGAAAATTTTTAATCTAATTTATATTCACTACTATACATCTTTATTTTTATTATAAAAATAAATTAGATACAAGAAAAACAATAAGTGGGTGGTAATACTTTGTATGCAATAACTGAATTTACTAGACAAACTAGAGCCTGTTTTGTTTGAAATTTGAATACAAATTAAAAATGTAAACAGGTTTTTTATGCATGAACATTACCAGACAGTTTTTAATACTTTGTAAGTGTAAAATGTTAATTAAATATGCAAATTATGTAAAACATAAGTTACATATTGCACTTCAGATTAAATTTTGACTGAAACATACCTCGTTTTATTCGTTTTTCCTTCAAGGCATATAAGCTTGATACCATTCTAGCTCTATCAGCTGCATTCGTTACACCTAATTTATGTATTTCACCTTCCGTAAAGTAAATTAATTCTTCAACACCGTAAAATTTTATAAATTTATCTAGAAAACCAAAAAAGTATTATTTTATTACTTTCTTTCAAGACAAACTTGTGTTTAACACTAAATATACCTTTATATTTTACCAAGTCCAATCTTTTGAGCCACTCCTCGATGTCGAGGTGTGGCCCCGAACAAATGATAACAGGGGTCATTTCACTTTGTAAACTATTTTCTGTGCTGTAGTCTTCTGTTGATATTTCTACAATTGATTTCTGTGAGTTTTTTCTGTATTTACGACCACTTTTCGAACCAGAATTGGCTGACTGATTTTGCGTAAATCGAAAACTCCATGCTACACCTGAAATTGTATAAAAATATATATGTCTAAATTATATGATTGTAATTGATAATTAATGTTGATATGATAAAATTGATATGAGATAAGATTAAATAGTTGTATATTTTCACTAGATGTATAAAAATTTATCTTTTGATATTGATAGCAGATAATCCATTGGATGATTGGAATTTATTTGTAAATCGAGAATTCATTCATGATAACGATGAAAGGTTAAATGTATTGTGAAATTTTTAAGTCAAAAGTACTTGATGGATGTTTTCTTTCCAAAACGTCAGTTTTTCTGGAGTGCAGGGTTGCCAGAAATATCCAATTTCACTTTTGAGCCGTTTTACGCTGAAAAAAAACCATTTTAACAAAAATTGAAGCCTTAAATCTATTTAAATAAATTGCAGAGTTGCCAGAAAGTTTTTAATTGAGTAAATGCTGCAGTCCGAAAAAAACTGAACACAGCTGCTTCACTTTCATCAGTTCACTCCGCAAGTGAACAATTTAGGTCCAAAATCCAATTCAAATCTTACAAATCAATTAAAATACGACACATGTTTACAGAAAAGAACCTTTCTTTACAATTCTTACATTGATTTATTCATTTAAATGAAACCAAATGTTTTATGAAATCACAATTAATTTGCATTAGGATGTCTGTTTACATTGTTTTTAAGTGACGTTTAAAAATTATAACGGATTAATTTTAATTTTATTTCCATAATTCCATATTGTAATGTTTTTGTCTTCAGTTTTTTTATCATACTCTGAATAATTCATATGAAATCTGGTTTTCTGTTATTTTCTGATATGTTTGATTTATTCATAAAATAATACGTAAATTTCAATTCATGTTTAAAAAAAAATCATATCTCGACAATGCATAAACCATTCTAACTAGACAATATGTCACTAGATTGAATACATTAAATGTCTATCTAAATGGGTATAAAATTTATTTGTAATTCATAAACTTGAATTGAATGAATGAATAGTTTTGAATTTAAAAGGTTTTGAAAGGAATTTAATTTTGAAGGATTGCTTTGGTGAGAAATTGAAATTGAGGTGATTGAATTTCATCAGATTATGATTTTGAGGGTGACTTGGATCAGAATCAAAATCGGATGTTGATCTATATTCAGTCTCTCAATGGTTTTGGGTTGAGAGTGAAGCTTTTATTGGGTAACCGTATAAAGGTACCTTTGACTCAGGACGTTTCTGAAGCCAGGGTCAAATTTCCGACCTTCAGGTTTCCTTAAATTTCATCACTGATTCTCATATCAACCCTCCTTTATTTATTTATTCGATGAAATTAATTACAGCTCTAACATATCATTCGCATTATTATTTTATTATAAACAAAAGTGCTGCATACAAATAAATTTAATAATAAAAAAGAAAGATAAATAAATAAATAAATCGTTAAAATATAGGTGGATATACGAATCATAGCGCTATTATTATTTTTAATATCAATACAATTATAATAGCAAACATGAGTTAAAAAAATTAAGATAAGAGAATTGCGTTTATTTGCATTAATAATTCGGTAGGCGTATGAATGAGCAAGCATAAAACGCGATTTATTTGATCATTTCATTTGACTAGTAAATTAGTTATTTGACTTGTACTCAACTGTCATATTATTTGTGACTTGATCAATATTGTACACGGAGCTAGTTAAATATTTTGAATACATTTCATTTCATTAATTTGGATTTAAGCCGATTACTATGAAAAGAAGTTCATTTATGATTCATGATGATGATTATTTTCAGGATGTAAAATTGTATGTGATATGGAAAAAACCAACAAAATCCTTTTGAACTTTTGTGTTATAGCATCAAATAATTTATTACCTCGTTAACATAGTTGAGATGTAACGATTTGTATTTTTTCTAGGGGAGTCACCGTACACTGGTATGGTAATTTTGTGTAAAATTTATCAAATTTTAACAAAATTCAACATTACCATACTTTGCATACCTTATACATTATGCGTATGGTAATTTTTATACAAAAAGTATGGTATGTCAATTTTAATAGGTCTAAAATGCATTTTTTATGTATTTTATTAATTTTAAAGAAATAAACATGATTATTAAAAGTTTTAACATAATCAAATAATAGAATTGAAGAATTAAAGTTTTTCAGATTTGAGTGTCAAGAACTTCCTGGTCCTGAACAGCATTCATTCCGCAAGGTTCTTGAAAGATAAAATATATATTTTGGGTTATAGTGATTCGCCTTTTATCGCGATCCACGATTTTCACGGGCTTTTCGCGATTCGTGTTTTTATTCGCGAAATTTGTGTGATACCGTTTCGCGATTCGTGTTTTTATTCGCAATTCGCAGTTTTTTAGCGTTTCGTTTTTTTAGCCATTCACGTTTTTTTAAGCGATTTACGTTTTTTAGCATTCGCGATTCATGTTTTTTTTTAGCGATTTGGGGGTTTTTCACGGTTTGCTCTTTTTTTCTTCTTTCTGATATTTTGGATTTTCCGACTTTTCCGAAATTTTCACATTAACCGCCCTAAATTTATGAATGGGAATATATTTTGTTCAAATAATTGGAAAACCTATATTTGATAAAATTGGATATATTTATTGATTTATTTTCTTTTCTTAAATTTTACCATACTTTTCATACTGATCTTCATATGTGTATAGAAGATATGGTAAAATTTATCATTTTACGTACAGAATAAAGGTATGGTAAATATAAAAAGTATGGTAAATGTAAAATTTACCATACCTATGTATATTTGAATAGAAGAGGTATGGTAAATTTCATAATTTTGTATGGTAATTTTTAGCATCGGTATGGTGGTATGGTGTAGCAGTGATTGCCCCTTGTATTTTTTCGTTCATTAAAATGTACCACACATGCATCCAAAATTCTTTTAAATTTAATTTGGACATAAAAATGTGTTTTTATTTTCGCAGTATATTATTTTCTTCTTTTGCTTTGCACTTTTGATTGTAAAATTTAGATTAAAATTGAGAATGTGAGTGTAGTTTGAGATTAAAAGGTCTTTCACACGAATATAAAGTTCACTTTTAAGTCGTAATGTAGTTTTGTGAAGTTTGCACTGTTACCTTGAAAAATTAAAATTAAATTTTTGTGTTAAAATGATTTGGTCTCTTAATTTGTGCAATACAATTCACATCACTTTACCTACGAACCGCGGAAACGTGAATTTTTTACTAAAACAACCAAAAAAAGTGCAGAAATTGCGAAAATTTCCGTTTAACGGGCTAAGTCCATAGAACAGAATTCATTTTGACGGTTGGAAAATTCACATACATAAATTTTGAATTTTCCGTATGTGTTTCTATAGAAAATAAACGTCAAATGAAATGTCAAGTGAAATTTTATCCTATTGATTTTGAAGGTAATGAATACGATACGCTTAAAGTTACTTCAGCAAAGTTGTAGATTGGAATATTTAAT
This sequence comes from Culicoides sonorensis, assembly GCA_900002565.1. Lineage (NCBI taxonomy): Eukaryota > Metazoa > Arthropoda > Insecta > Diptera > Ceratopogonidae > Culicoides > Culicoides sonorensis. The sequence goes on along the minus strand of LN483694.1, from coordinate 108,808 downwards.
ACAGATTTGTCTCACATCATATTTATATAAATCTTATTAAAATATGATTGTTTTGAACGTTAAAGTTTGAATTTTACTTCAATTTATTCTCATCACAAAAAAAGTCGTAAAGCTGCGACGAAAATTTCGAAAAAAAAAATTTCGTTGGTGCAATCTTCACATGGAATATCAATTCAATTTGAATTGCATCAATTTTATATTGTTATTAAGATTATGAGAGCTTAAAATGCTAAATACTCTTGTTATGAAAAGTCCTTATCCGGCTCTTTAATCTTAGGTCTCATTTTAAGTTGAAATGAAAACAAAAAATTTTAAATTAAAAACCGTTAAATATAATTTTTACACAATATTTTTTCACACTGAAATTTGATTCTTCTTACTTTGCGTTCTCCTTTTCTTCAATTTACTCGAACTCTTTCCCATTTTGGTTGGATGTGTTTATTATTTTTACTTGTCACATAAAATTATTGCTTGTTTATTTATTTAAATTAATTTATTTGTATTTAAATGTTTGATCAACAATTACAATAAATTAATGAAAATGCCCTTGAACCAGAAACGAACATGAGATTCACTGTTTCTTTTATTATTATTGTTATTTCATTTGTTGTTTATTTTTTTTTGAATCAATAATTTAATATCGATGTATCACTTTATATTTTATTTAAATCAACTCCTACGATGACAAAAAACAGTTCAGTCCAGTTAAGAACATTCTTCATTTTTTTTATTTTGATTTAAATTGATTTGAATTCATTCAATATTTTGCACTGCAACATGGACATGGATCAGTTTAAATGGACACTAAGAATTAGTTTTGTTGAACAAATTTTTTTGCTGTAGTATTTTTGTCAATAATAATAACATTAAAAAATACAGGTTTAGAAATATTAAGTAGAAAAAGACACATAACAAGCTGATGTCAGCACACTTAAAAACTGACTGTCAGCAAATATTCACGTTTTTTGTTTGCATTTATTTATTTTGTATATACACTCTGTTTTTTTTTTGCATAAGCCAAAACACAAAAGTATCTTGTCTTTTTTTTTGAATTTCAATAGAATTTATGTAGTTTGTAGTAATTTTTTTATATTAAAATAAAAAAATATTGAAGTAATTATAATATTAAATGTAAGAAAAATTGAGTTATTACATTGCATTACGTAAAATTATCATGATAGTTGATATTTACATGTTATTGATAGATTGTATTTAAATAATTGGCAGATAAATGTTTAGATATGAGATTTACACACTCCATCGAAAATTAACATGAATTAATGCCCTGTTGCGCGTAAATGTCTAAAATTTAGGCACTCAATGCCTAAAAAAAAGGCATCCGATGCATAAAAAACAGGCATCCATATAAAACCTATAGAATGTGTAGCGCGATGCCTAAAAATTAGGCATTCATTTCAAGAAAATTTTTGTACAAAGTATGTTTTGGATGCCTAATTTTTAGGCATCGCGCTACACATTCTATAGGTTTTATATGGATGCCTATTTTTTATGCATCGGATGCCTTTTTTTTAGGCATTGAGTGCCTAAATTTTAGGCATTTACGCGCAACAGGGTGATGGGCGTTGATATGGAATGAGGAGGTTACACGGAAATTTTATGAGATTTATGTAAAAATACAAAAAGGTCAAGTTTTTGGCGCTTTTGTTGTCGATTTGAAAAAAAGATGTCAGTATTGGAACCACTCAGCCATCGCGCTTGGTATAAAAACCATGGAATTTTAAAAAACTGCGAATTCAAACGCGATTCACGTTATTTTCGCTATTTGCGGTTTTTTCACGATCTGTGCTTGTTTTACGAATCACGGTTTTTAACGGTCCGCGTTTTTTCGCCATTCCTCATTTTCTTTTCCGACTCGTGTTTTTTTCACGATCCGCGGTTCTTTTGCGATCCGTGACGGACGGACACCACGACCGCGCATTATACCGGCATGTTTTTAAAAAAATGCGCTAAAAAAAATTTAAAAATTAAAAATCAAGCCCGCAAACACCCCGTAATCGTCCCGTAAATCAGACCGCATGCGGGGTTATCACCAAGCACTACGGGGTGTTTTCTACTTAGAGTGCACAAAATTGAATTGATCATTAAAATTTGAGTGATCGAATTAAAGTCGATTTCCGTGGAGAGTGTAAACTTCACACACTGATGCACGATCAATCTCACAGATCTCGATATGAGCAAAGGCAAATAAAATATTCATTTACTTTAATGACAATTCACTGATTCCATATTTTTTCCATTTTTTTAATGTAATAAAACATAATAATTGATATTTTATAATTATTTCAATATATTATAAAAATATACACCGATTGACACCGTTTTAAAGCCTTAATTGAAGGCCTATAAAAAAACACTCCCCTTTAATTGAACATTAACATCATTTATTAATATTTTTCATTAAATGTAAGCTCATTTAATCGTATTGACTCAAACATTTATCAAAAAAAATATCACTTTTAATATGATGAACCTCGATCAATTCCATTAATTTTATTATGATAAAATGTGAGGATCATAGAAATTCGATACAAATTGACGTCATTCCATTATTTTATATTAATATTTTATTGTTACAGCTGTCTTATTTTATTTCATTTTTTTTTTATTCAAAATAAATATTTGCATTTTATATATTTTTTTTTTGTGAATATTTTTCCATTCTTTTCCCGATCACGTCTGACTCTGAACTGTTCATTTACTAATAAAATAAATAATAAATTCTCGTTGTTAGATTCAAAACAAACTTAATTCTGAGAATCACGCATAAATTAGTAAATCAAACACTTATTGAATACAAATATAAAAAATCAATCGAGTAACAACATTTTAATTTATTTTAAATAATTTTAATATTCATTCACTTTGAAACAAATTAATTAAAGCCGAAACACGAAAACGGTTTTTAAAGTGATATTTATTATTAATTTTATTTATTATTAGACTTATTATTATTAAATTTAAACCGCAAACTCAAATGCATTACGTTATTATTAGAAAATGAAAGAAAAAATTGTAATCTTAAGCGCGGTTATAAGATACTATTCATGTTGCAAGTAAAATTGAATACAGACTGATAAATATAAACTTTTTTTTTGAAAAAAAACGTGTTGAATTTCTGTTTTGTATATGAAATGTACAATGAAATAAAATCGCGATTGTGTTTGTCTGGAGATATTATTTTAATATTTATTTTTAATCATAATATTAAAATTTAATCATGTGTGTATGTTTTTGAGTTTCGAATAACGGTAGATCATGGTCCGATCGATTCAATGTAGGAATGACCTGGACTTAATTTTTTTTTACGTGTTAAGATCAACTTTTTTAGGATTTATCAATCCCAATTTATGAATTAATTTCACTTTTTTAAACAAAATTTCATGGAACATGCACCGCCGCTTTCGGAGTCCATTCAATTTCATGTCATTGTGAAAAAAAATACCCGTAACACACGTAAAGGGTTAACATCTTACATTCATACGTTCATTCATTTCCTTATCATTTTTATTTTACTTCAATACAAAAAAAAATCATAAAAAATTCTCACACAAATGAGTGTAAAATACAATGCATGTGCGTTATCGTTTGAATTTTCGTGTTCAACTGTTGCAATGCAGTGTAAAGTACAAATAAAAAATACCAAAAAAAAACCGAGACAATTTAAATATTATTGTTAATATTTACTTATTTTATATGATAGTACAGTGTCATATACAGGTATATACAAATTTTACACGTGTTTTATGTAAATTAAACACCTATTTCTTTGTAATCATACGTAAAAAACATGATTTTAGATATCTATTTGCTTGCAACAAACTTTTTTTTTTAATTTAAAGTGACTCTGAAATAAATTTTTGAATTTTTATGCTTATCTGATTCATTGAATTAATTTTGAGCTTTTATTGGGTTATGATATTATGAAAAAAATATTATTTGAATCAAGTCATTTAAATTTAACCCATTAAGGACCCACAGATGTCCAATTCGATTCATATTAATTGTGAGCCCAGACTAAAACGGCATAGTTTGGCACTTCAGCTCTCACAAAATGTTAACTGGGTACGCAAGTGAGAGTTTGACAATCTATTATTACGTACAAGATTTTGACATTTCCGTATGTGTATGTATACTAAATGAGCTGTCAAATTTAATCTACTTACTCTCTAAAAGGTGAGCAAGTTAAACTTGACAGTTCTTATTTTATAGATTCACCTACAAAAATACAAGAAACGTAACAGTCATCTACTTGCTTACGGCCTAAGTCCATAGAACAGAATTCATTTCGACGTTTGAAAATTTCACATCTATTCTATACAAAATAAACGTCAAATGAAATGTTAAGTGAAATTATTGATGGACTTTGCTGGGTAGTAATAGCCGAAATGGACATAAACTCAAATTTTATTTATCACTTGACATTTGACGTTTGCTTATAAAAAAAATGTGACGTTTATAAATTTAAATTTAAAACAGGTTTTGATTTGTAAAACTTTTATTTTTTTAATCGATTATTTGTAAGACTAAAATTCATTTGAAATTTGTTTAATTTTGACAGATTTTTGACAGTTCACAGACACTTCATAATTTTGTATGTTTATCGTTATTTTCACTTAAGTGTCAAAATTTGACGTGTTTTACTTGAAAGAAACATTGAAAAAAGTTTTTCAAAAATTTTCAGACGAGAACATGGACTTAAACAAGTAAATTATCAAAAAATATCCCATTGGACGTTAAAGGGTTAATTATGTGACTAATAATATCATATTGACCAACATTTTACCTTATCTCATAAAATGAAACATCGTCATAGTATGTTTGCATAGTAAATAAATGCTTTAAATTTTGGGAAATACCTCTGATTACGTAGAAGGAACTTTAAATTGTTAAAACTACATATTTTGACTTAACTCATCTGAGTTTATTTCCTAACATCATGAAGGTCAAAAATGATTGGATATCAATTCCATGTGAAAAGTCAATGAATTATGATTGAGATCTGACTGCAATTCTGAATTATTTTAATTTAATTTAATTTTAAAGTTGTAAGCGAGCCCTACGTGAGTTACATTTTAAATTCAAACCATGATTTAACGCTTGATATGTGATAAATTTAACATAATGCGAATCTTTGAAGATATTTTAATGGTAAATTAAATTACTGTCGCGTTTCAAATTGATAATTTATTGCATGGACTTCACTTATAATAAATATTTGTGATAATTCAAAATTCAAGAATCTTTTTTGTTTTAATTTTTTTGATCCAATTTTTGTTGAAACCTTTTAGAATATCATTTTTTTAAGCATCTTACCGTTAATCCATTAAATTGTGCTCCTTTTCAAACAAATTAATAATCATAATTAGTTAATTGAATAATAATTAGCATATAATTTTTTTCTCTGTCTTTTATACTGAACATACTTTCACTTTGTCTCTTAACTGCATCAAATTCTATTTCAATGCTAATTACCATCTAAATATAAATTTTTTGCTACGATTATGATCAACTACCGTTTTATTTTCAAGTCTTTTATATAAAAAAATTACGTTCAATTATAATGCATTAAAAGCCTCTTAGCTAGACACGACTTGATCTATTCAAGTGCAAATAAATACTGAAGTAAGAAGAAAAAAATCTGCAAGAAAACGAAAAATTATGTAAAATTTATATATTTTGCATTTTGTTCAAATCATTATTCGATATAAGTAGGTATGTGGTTTTCTATACAGCCTAGATCTTGGTTTAAGTTAATAATTTCTGGTTTTCTCACATATGTTTGTTGATAAATTCAGTCATGTGTGTCGTCGTTGGTATTATTACTTTGGTCTCTATTGTAATTATTGGGCTATTAATTGCAACTATTATTGCATCTTTTGTTCTGTTTTTTTTTTTATGTGGATTTTTATCTTAATAGTTTAGCGATATAAATATGTATGGATAACGAATTGAGGTGAAAAATTGCAATGACTTTCTTTTTCCATTATATAATTTTTTGAACATCATCATTTTGGGTTAATGGACCATTTTGGATAAATCTGCATTTATGGAAAACTCAACTTTTTTCAAATTGACTCAAACGGACGGACACCACGAGGACGCATAATACTCGCATTATACCAAATCGGCAGAAATCCGTTAAAAACTAGACTTTGGCTAGAAAGGCAGCCGACAAATCGAGTGTAAATGTCCTTTTTTATTACAAATGCACTAAAAAAGATTTCATGTCAATATAAAAATTTAACGGCCAAATAATTTGAATCAAAAAATTCAAATTAAATGTCAACATCCCTTGTACTCATTTTTGACATCACTATTATTTAACCGCCAAATCTTAACGTTAGATCCAAACAGTAGACTGATAAATTTTGATTAGATCGTATTTAAAAATAAAAATAATTAAATAAATTAAAAGAAAATCGAAAATATATTAATTTAGTGTCATTAACATTCAATATTGTTTAGTGTCTATTAAAAGCTTTCAATGAAAACTCGACCAAGTGCAAAAAAAGCGATGAATTCTCAAATTCCTACAACCAGTCGCTTACAAATGCCGACCCGTATTATCAAGGCAAAAACACAATTGGCCATGAATCCGACTGGACTGAAGCGTAAAAACGAAAACCAAGCACCAACTGGTGTTGCAAAGGCAGTTAAAAAACTATCACCGAGTAAGGTCAAGGAAGCTTTAGGCGAGATCACGAAACCAGTTACAACAACAAATAAACCATTAGCTCCAACTAGACAACCATTAAGTACAAGATCAAGAACTGGACTTGATTTAAATGGAGCAAAAGGTGTTGTAAATAAATCGGTTGTTGCCGGTCGAACACTCGCCACAAATAAAACAGGTGCTGTAAGTAAAAAACCTGCAACATCAACAACAACAACAACTGGTGCTGCTGCCAATAAAACAGATACCAAAAAAGCACCTGCTCCAAAACGAATTCCTCCGTATGATTTCAAAGCGAGATTCCATGATTTACTTGAAAAGCATAACGCGTTAAAAGCCAAACATGAGAAATTGAAAGAAGAATTGGGTGAATTAGCAGACTTACCTGAGAGATATGACCAAGTAAAGGAGGAGCTGGATCAAGCAACTGAGAAAATCTCACAACTAGAAGAAATTCGCGCTGATTTGACAATGAAAAATGAGTCATTAATTGAGACATTGACACAAACACAAGAAAAATTGCATGTCCTCGAAGATAAGTGTCCGAAATTGGAGAAAACTGTCGCAGATTTGACAACTGAACGTGATAGCTTACGTGAAATTAACGCTGACTTGGTAGCACAAAATGGGGAATTGACAAAGAAGACCAGTGAATTGAATGAGGAGTTAGTCAAATGTGGCGAGCAATTATTCCAGGCAAATTATGATCGGAAGGATTTGCATAACATGGTAAGTTATTTATAACGGTCATTATTTGAATTTAAATGTAAATTAACTGAAATTTTGTAAATTTTATTCTCAGGTCATGGATTTGCGAGGTAACATAAGAGTATTTTGTCGTGTTAGACCTCCACTTCCAAGTGAAAGTGATCGCGCACTATGTACATGGAATTATTTGGATGAGACAAGTGTGGAACTTGTAAAATTAGAGCCAAGTGGAAAAATGTTGAAGAATGAATTTAGTTTTGATAATGTTTTCCATCAGAATTCTGCTCAAGATGATATTTTCCTTAATGTCTCACCACTCATTCAATCAGCTCTTGATGGTTACAACGTTTGCATATTTGCTTATGGTCAAACCGGATCTGGAAAGACCTTTACAATGGATGGTGGTGACAGTGAAGATCAACTTGGTGTAATTCCAAGGACTGTTAGCTTACTTTTCAATGCAGTTCGTGATTATCGACGACTTGGATGGGAATATGAAATCAGTGTGCAATTTCTTGAAATCTACAATGAGGTGTTGTACGATTTACTGGACGATCAGCCAAAGGAACTTGAAATTCGTATGATGAGTGCGTCAAATAAAACAGAGATTTATGTCTCAAATCTAACGGAAGAAGTTGTTTCAAATGAGAACGAATTACGTCGATTGATGCACGTTGCAAAATATAACCGAATGACAGCAGCCACCGTTGGAAATGAGCGCTCATCCCGATCTCATGCAGTAACTAAAATTAAACTCACTGGATTTCATGCCGGTAAAAATGAAAAATCCGTTGGAAATATCAATCTCGTAGATTTAGCTGGTTCGGAAAGTCCCAAAACAAGCACTCGCATGGATGAAACCAAATCAATCAATAAATCACTCTCGGAATTGAGTAACGTCATTCTAGCATTGGTACAAAAACAAGATCATGTCCCTTATCGCAACAGCAAACTCACACACTTGTTAATGCCAAGTCTGGGTGGAAATTCAAAAACTCTTATGTTTGTTAACGTGGCTCCATTTGCTGATTGTCATCAAGAAACAATCAAATCTCTTAGATTTGCTTCAACTGTAAATAGTTGCAAATTACAAAAAGCCAAGAAAAATCGTGTTCTCAATCAAATGATGTAACATGATGCCTTTTATTATTTATAATTTTAATCTTACACTGAACGTTAATCTCCACACACAAAAAATATCTAAGTTAATGTTAAAGTTAACAAGGAAATGTCAATGAAAAATATTGTACTATCTATTTGATTTTAGTTTCTTGAGAGCATAAAAATGACTATAAATTATAATAAAATTAAACAATTTAACGTATTTTTTGTCAAAATTTTGTTTTAATTTCAAATTAAGCGGTTTCAAATTTACTCAAATCCTTCCATAACATCACTCTCCTTCACCCCATACATCCCTGCCAGGAGACACCCATAGCTAATCGCATTCTCACTGGAACATTCCATTGGTGGCATAATCGGTCCATTTTCACTTTCATAAATATATGGGAGTCTCAACACCCAATACGTACTTTGACTTAATTTGATTGGATCTGGAATTCCAGTTGTGAAAATCAAATTATTCATTTTCGTGGTTCCACTGACATTCAATTTAATTTTCGGTTCGATTATGACATTGACTGGAGCTTTGGGTGTCACGATGTGAACTCTCATTAATTGTGACACAAATGGTTTTTGTGAGCGACATGGACAAGGGAAATACAATGGCATATCATTTGTGACAATTTTACTACCAGAATCGCGGACGATTCCTTGACTGCCTTTGAGAATTGTTGTGGGTGATGATAAAAAGAATCGATGTCCTCGTTGACATTCATACTCACATCCAACAAAAATCTTTAAATTGAAATTTTGACCGTCATTAGTTGCTGTATTGCCACCATGTTTTCGACGTAGTCTGGTTCGTTCATAACGTTCAGCCCACGATTGTTGATGCTCTAATCGGATTTTGCGTTCCCATGGAAGCAAATAATTTGAATTTGAGAGAAAACCTGATTGAGTGCTCTCTGGTAAGCCTGTATTGTGACTATAAATACTGCTGGGTCCAATACAGACAAGAGAGAAACTCGGATATTGTGGAAGGACTCCCATTGGTGAGTTAATTTGAACCATTGATGCGAGATATTCTGTTGTTGAAATTTGTCTCTCAATTTGTGATTCAGGGACTTTTTCACCAATCTTTATCACAATTTCGTCATCTTCTTCTTGCACTTCAGACTTATTTGACATATTGGATCCAAGACTTTCGGGTAAACTCAAATCATCTTGTGATTGTGTTTTTTGACTTCCAGACAAATGCATTGAAGTAACAGCATCAGCCAATTCCGGAGTAACTCCTTGTGATTCATGGAATTCTCCTAGTGATTTGAGTTTGAGACCAGCTGCTGCTGCTGCTGCTTTAAAATCATTCACAGAAGGTTCAAATACAGGGAATCTGAATTTCTCGACTTTTAAACAATTTGGACAACTTAGAGCAAGTGTCTGATAAAAATCATAATTCGCTTGTTTGACCGTGTACGGATCTGCTCGATTTCCTTGAATTTTACCGCAATTACATGCAGAAATATACACAACCCCACTTGAGTGTTCATCCGGGTCTTTTGGCTCGTGTTTCGCCATTATACAAGGATTTCCTCTGAGGGACAAAATCTCACACGCTTGTTTACCGTTAAACCAAATACTTTCACAAGTGTCTTTCAATTTCTCGTAATAGCTGTCAAACAATGGTCCTCTTGCGTAATTGGCAAATGCCTCCAATGCATCACTCTTCCGTTTTTCATGTATGTCAAATCCGTAATACGGAGCCAGTCCTTCTTTGTAAGTCGATAATCCAAATTCCAATCCTTTCTGACATGAATCTTCAAAAAATCTCTCATCAATATCGATAATTCCATGAAAATTTTCAATGAAAGCGGCATAATCCGAGTCGTTAGCCTCAAAATTCACATCAATCGGATTTTGAATGAAGATTTTATGCAATAACTTGAATCCTTCGAGCCATTGTTTCAAGTTTGGCAATGAAAAATGACCTTTTCCTCGATATTTCGACAAATTATCATCGAATCCATGTGTAAGCGCTTCTTTGACATGTTCCTGAATCAAAGACCGAAATCTCTTCTTCTTCGTATCACTGTAAGTCTCAGTTTTATTATCACAATTCCATGATTTTGCGAATCCCTTATAAGGTCGTATCTCGTCTTGTATCATTTCTGGATTCCATGTTCCATCTAACATTGACATGAATAAATCAAGGGTAGTCTCAACTGGATCTGAGAATTTTCCTGGATGATCTTTTGCATAATACACGAATCGGCGTTTCCTTGGAATGGAAAACAAGGACATTGAGCTGTTATTTGTAATGATGAACTCATTTCGAAGGAGTTGGTAGATGTGTTCTTCCATTGCCTCTTCAATTTTCAACCAATCAAGATCATTTTCGTATTCTTGTAAACTTGATTCAAATAAAAATAATACGCGTGGAGAACAGATGCGACCTTCGGATTCGAGGAATCGCATTGATGGAACATTTTTGAGCATTTTTGGTAAGAACTTAAGGACGTATTTTTCACGAATGATTTTAATCGACTTGAAAAGTGACCTGAAATAAAATATTTTCTATTGGAATTTAAATTCAAAAAAATGAAATTAAAAACTCCTTACAAATAAGATGCATCAAAGCATGGGCCTGGTTCGACCATCACAATGATATGACAAATCTGCAATGCAAACAATAAAATTCTGCCAAAGGTGGATCGTGCATGACTGTTAAATAGAATAAAAGACTCTAAGGAAGGATATTTTCCTGTTGAAATGTCATCAATGCAATCTTCCATCACGTTAGAGTCGTAAATTGTATTGAAATGAATGAAAATTGTGTCCTCTGACGAATTACAGAAAAATTGGATGTCACCCTAAAAAAATTTGCATTGAATTTTAAATTTAATTTAATTGAGATATGAAATTCATACATCTTTTCCACCTTTTTCAAGTTGATCAAGATCACTAACATCCAAAAGAATGTCAAATTCCTTTAATTTGTTGCATAGCTTGTCCACAGATCGGCCAAGGATTCCAATGACGACTCTTGGTTTACCTTGCGATAGAATTTCATTGAATTCCGGTGTTATGACGGGAAATTTGCATTGCAAATATTTTTTCATTGTTAAATTTTCTTAGTTTAAAAAGCATTTACTTGACACGGTGTTTTGCCGTAAAAATATTCAAAATACACACAAAACAGCTGATTTTTACATAAACAATTATTGGCATCTGACCTTCGCTGGATACCAGCTTCCTGGTAAGTTGAACTCATACAAGGGTGAGCAGAATTTCCAAGAATTTGGCGCTTGATTTCGAAATTTGTGAATTGACCTCCGAGTCAAATTGGAGAAACGAGATTCGTCATCGTATAACGCTTCAGATCTTCCGTCGACTTTGCAAGTCAGTGGCGCCATCTGTAAGGCCATAAAATTTAAAATCAGATATTTCTGACTTCAAAGCGAATAAAATTTGAACGCCCAGGGTTTTTAAGTAATTTGAATCATCAAATTTCTTTCCAACTGATCAACTTTTTGAGTAGAAATAAATTTCATGTTAAAAAACATGTATCAAAATACATGTACGAAACTTGGCATAAGGGACACAACAAACCAAAACAAAAACAAATCAATTGGAAAACGTTTAAGTAATTTAACCGGTTAAATTTCATTATTTTTGAGTTAAATTATGGCTGAAACTGATCAGAAATCTCGTAAGTACAATAAATGTCTCATAGATTTCATGTTAAAATTAAATTAAATCAATTTACAGCAAAAATTAAGCGATTAAAAACTGAACATGACACTGAAGATCCAGAAAATTCGAAAGACGACGACCAAATTCAATCAATCATCAAAAAATGTCCATATCTTGACACAATTAATCGTCACATGCTTGATTTTGATTTCGAGAAACTCTGCTCTGTATCTCTGACACGTATCAATGTCTATGCTTGTCTTGTTTGTGGAAAATATTTCCAAGGACGTGGAACTAACACTCATGCTTACACACATTCTGTATCCGATTTACATTATGTGTTTTTAAATTTGCATACCCTCAAATTTTATTGCTTACCCGACAATTATGAGATTGTCGATTCATCCTTAGATGACATCAAATATGTGCTCAATCCAACATTCACGTTAAAGGAAATACGTCAGCTGGATGAGCCTTTGTCAAAGTATTCACGTACTGTTGATGGTGAATTGTATGTGCCTGGAATGGTCGGTCTAAATAACATCAAAGCAAATGATTACAGTAACGTAATGTTACAAGCGTTGTCTCACGTCAGTCCAATTCGAGATTATTTTTTACAAGAATCGAATTACATTCATAAGAAGAAATTAACTGGAGATGTTGCATTTTCAATTGTATCACGTTTTGGTGAATTGATGCGAAAATTATGGAACCCGAGGAATTTCAAAGCACATGTCTCACCGCATGAAATGCTTCAAGCCATCTCATTATGCAGTAAAAAAAGATTTCAGATCACAGAACAAGCAGATCCGATTGATTTCATCTCATGGTTCTTGAATTCACTTCACAAGCAACTCAAGTCAAAGAAAGATCCGGATGATTCCATTGTTTATCGGGCATTTAGAGGTGAAATGAAAATATTTACAAGGAAATTGCCTCCTAGTAACTTGGATGATATTCAAAGAAGGCTCTTAATGGCAACGTAAGAAATTTTTTTTTGAAATTTAATGTCTTGAATTAAATTTTCATTTTAATTTAACAGTGCAGAATATCAAGAAACAATGGAAAAATCCAATTTCTTGTATCTCACCTGCGATTTACCACCAACCCCCTTATTCCAAGACGAATTTAAGGAAAACATCATACCACAAGTCCATCTCTTTCAGTTAATGTCAAAATTCAATGGAAGTACTGAAAAGGAATATCAAACATACAAGGACAACTTTTCAAAGAGATTTGAAATAACACGACTCCCAAAATTTATCATCCTTTACGTGAAACGCTTCACTAAAAATACATTTTTTGTGGAGAAAAATCCAACAATCGTTAATTTCCCTGTAAAAAATGTGGATTTCGGTGAATTCCTTACCGAAGAAGTGCGAAAGCAACACAAATCCACAAATTACAATTTGATTGCGAATATTGTGCATGATGGTGAACAGAAAAATGGCACATGGAAATTGCATGTCTATCATAAGAGTACAAAACAGTGGTATGAAATGCAGGATTTGCATGTAAAAGACATTTTGCCACAGATGATCACGTTGACCGAATCGTACATTCAGATTTATGAAAATGTTGATGAAATGGAAAGTAAATAAGAAAATTTTTATTTCACTTTTAATAAAATTACATTAAAATTATTTGATATCTGTGATTATTGAGTCAATGTGTCGCTTAAATCCTTTCGAGATAATCTCATGATTTGAGCTGAGAAGGGCATCAGCAACAATTGCCAGGCGAATGTGGCTTCCTTTAAATCTCTGGACGATCAGTGAAATGCCTGAAATTCAAATTAAATGAAATTAATTAAAAATGCCATAAAAAATTTATCTGATTATCGTGTTGAAATTTCCTACAAATTAAAAAAAAAAACCTTTGAATTTTAAGGCAACGCCTTATATGAATTTCACTTCACAAACATTAAGAAATGAAAAAAGTGGTAAATGGAATGAAATAAAATTAAGGAAAGGAAAATTCAAATAAGACGACGCCTTATTTACATCAGACATTTTTAAGTTCGTAGGAAATTTCAACACAGTGCTTGAATACTTACAAACATTCGATTGTGGCGGCGGAAAATATAACAAATCAGTCACTTTATCACCCCACAGTGTCTTCAATTCAGCATCCTCCGTTTCATGTTGATTTGAATCAATCACTTGTGTTACAATTAGAGGATATTTCCGTGAAAGGTAATTAATGAAAATTCTCATCACAACCTTTGGAATTGCATTTGTAAATAGATCATATTGTCGATTATATTTACTGAGAATATAATTTGGAAGTTGAGTTTCATGCAATTTTTCAATGACATTCCGAATTTTTTTCAGCTTTTGATTCCTGATCACAGGATTTCCGTTAAAATTGTTATTTTGTAAAGGAAGTGAAAGACAAATCATTCCAGTTTTATCGCTGTTGATCGATGAGGGTCCAGTTAAATGTTGATCGTTAATTGAAGTGAATCCTATGTCGATTTGCTGTGGAGGTGCCACATGTTTGTTGATTTTTGTGAAAAAATCGTGTAATGAGGAGGAAATTGCAGCTAAAATTACTTCAATTTCCTCGTGATGTGATTGATTTTGAAAGTGCTCCAATTCTTTGATGTTAATTTTATCGGACCAGGAAATGACTTTTCGTCCACACAGTGAGACTTTTTGCAGTGAATGAATATTACAAAACTTATTTCTCTGAAAAAGCTCTTGAAAGATCAACATTGGTGCTGAATAAATTGAATAAAATAAATAAAATCCTTCTTTGACAGCAGCCGTCGTTAAAGGGATATATTCAAAGAAAATGCTGAAAAATGTACTTTTCCTTGTAGGTTTTCCATTTGAAACGAATTGAATGACAGCTATCAATTCAACAAGACATTTGTACGGAAACGTCAAAGCAAATGTCAGTGTGATCCATGCCCAGAATTTTGCTATATCCCGAATGACTTGTGTAACGGCCATTGCGTTTGAAATCATTTCCCATGATAAATTTCTCTTTGCACATTCTTCTTTTAAGACACGTTGAAAATATTTTGTTCTGATCAACAAATTATCCTGAACTGCATGAAACCCCTTATAAAATTTCTGTATAACTGTCACACTGATGATGACCAGCACAGCAATCAATTGAAGTGCATTTTCCGCATTATTATTTTTATTGCCATTTTGATTTTCGGTTAAAACTGGATCAAAACAATACCGAAATTCGTTCCAGCGATTGACGATGCACGCCAAAATAGTGTTATATAGCTTTGGGATGTGAACTAATGGCTCAACGATATCAATTAAACTGTTTTTGTGGTGTTTGGGCTCTAAATTTTGAATTGATGAGTTGGGATTTTTCTCATCTACAAGACACAGCAAATCTTTTACACACAGATTCTCTTCATCAAGCAGCAAATGATGAATTCGTAATAAAATGTAATAAAATTGATTTTGTGAATCCAAAAACTGTTCCTTTGAAGTTGAAGCGACATTTTCAGATTTTTGTGTAGTTGGTTGCATTACAGGAATTACGAACATTTGCCATTGAGGGACATCGGCAGGGAGGTACTTGGACACAATGTTACTCAGATAATCTTGGATATTTGTTTCGGAGATCATCCGTCCTCGGAATGAGGGTGGTGCAAAAACCAGATGATCATCAATATTGAATCTGGAATGAAATTCATTGAATTAGCCCTCTTAATCCATACCTGGAATTTTTTTCACTTACGAGGAATTTTTTATCCATGCATAGTTGCCCCAACACGTGGTCAGTTTTAATTTCATTTTCGGATAACATGCATTTCCTTGCTTGTCTTTTTTCTCAATTACATTTTCTTGAAATTTAATTCTAATTGCATCGGGTCGTATTTCTCCTGTAAATATAAAATAAAATTAACCGTCTCTCGTTAAATGCAATAAAAAAAAAATGAGCGAGAGAATCCACACTGATAACAAAAATCGTTAATAACAAATAAAATACATTAGTCAAAACAAAAAATGTTGTACCTTGAACTTTGACAACAAAATTGAATATTCCTTGATTGCGAAAGGTATCCATCAAAGTTCGAATTGTATTTCGATGACAAAACTCATATTTGTGTCCATAGCGATTTGCAAGGAGCCGGATCCATAATCGATGCCATAATGAAGTGACTTTAAAATTTCAAAAAATTACGATATATAATGCCTTTAAAAAAAATTTAATTTTAAATGTTACCAATAAAACTCGTTATTAGAAAGGGTGAAAAAATGACTAAAACCCAGAAACAGACAAATGTCTTAATTTCACGTTTAATTTTATTGAACACCATTTGTGCTTAAATTGAATTGAAATTAAATTAAATTAAATTAATTCAACAAAGAAATTTCACATGTCAATCGTTTGAATGCAAAAATATTACTGTCCAAATGATTAAAAGAGAAGTTCGAGGTCTAGAAGAGTGGAAATGAAATCATATTTATAATAATAATAATAATTAATCATGCGAGGGGCTGATTCGTGGATTACATATCACAATTTTTTGTGTTTTCATTCAAGTCTGGTTGATTTGAAGTTTCAATAGTTGAATTTTAATGATTGGAGCATATTTTGATTGATATAAATTGATAAGGAACATTCAATTGTAATTATAAATGTTACGTAATCCCTTTGACAGCCCCTTATCAATTTTGATTGTTTACAATTTTAATTGTTTTTCTTGTATATAAAAATAAATGTGTTCGATTATGGATTTAATTTTAACGACGAGAAACGGTCAGTTACATTTCTCATAACGAGAATTCAATTGTTTAGGTCAGGTACAAATAATCAAATGTTAATGACCTGCCTCATCATAATGGGAATTATTCTCTCGTATATTTTCATAGCATGATGATTAATCCATTGTAAGATGCTGACAAATTTCTTTCATGGCAAATTTTTAATAATTCTCAATGTAACAATTATCATAAAACTTTTCATTTTTGGTTCAATTATCATGGTTGTTTTTACTTCTTGCGAGATAAATGTAAAAATATTCACCCATGGTCGTTATATTTTAGAATTCAAAACCATTTTTACGAAGAAGTTCCTTCATTTCAATGGAAACAATAAAAATAAACAAGTTAAACAAAAATTTATTTAACTTTTGCTCTTCTGAGGCCACTTATTCCACTTATTGTTTCAGAAACTGAAGCTGTATAAAAGGAAATTTTCTTATGGATTTTGTAAATAAATATCTGGGGTAAGGTGTAAGAAATGACAATGAGTTGATATAGAAATGAAAATTAGTTTTCTTTACTAACTTTTAAGACAAATATTTGAGACATCAGACGACAAACGATTTTAATATTAAATATTCATAGGAATACTTTGAGAAGAAAAACGGTTTTGTTTTCGTGAGATGTTTAACATTTAAGGAAAACGTAACAATGAATGGAATATGAAAGTGCATTTCTTTTTCGGGGTCTTAATGAGGGGTCAGTTTGGTTCTACAAGGACATTAACGTGGAATTGATAAGACCACGTATTTGACATCCCATACACGAAAAATCAGTATAAAATGTTAGATTGGCGCTTTTCGTGGTCATTTTCGAAACTAATCATTAAGATGATGCAAAAATTTGTGTTAGTTCATTTAATTTTCGTAAAGTTAGTTTGGCGCTATATCTTCTCTGTCATATAAGTGATAAGACATATGTCTCTCTCCTTTTTCACCCGATTTCTATCTGATTTAATTTTTGGAGCAAAATATTGAAATTCGGTCTCCAACGTTTTCATTCGGTTTCGGATTCTTCGGTGTCGTTATTAGCGTTTTGCACTGTCTATCTTAAGGTTGGCGGGTCTGTTTTCGCTTCGACTTTAAAAGCTTACAAATTCAAAATTCTCATTTTCGGTCTACGTCAATTTAAGGTAAAGGCTAGATAAAGGTGGTGATGGAAAAACCTGTAATCGAAAAAACCGTGCCCAACGATGGGCTCGACTATTGGCCTGAGTACAAGATCTAATAACCATCCTTGTTTGCTCTTTTCATTGATGGGTCATCTTATTTTACTTTCTTAACCTTTTTTTCTTCGAAGTCAAGCAATCATGATTGACATTTTACCCACCCCCTTCCCCTTTGACAAAAATAGAGACATACATCAAACAATTCCCAAAAGCGCAATTTAAATTGAAATCTATTTCAAATAACTCCCAGTAGACATGTTATAAAGTTTAATTAAAGATAAACAAAAAGTATATTAATAAATCGAAAGATTAATGTAAAATATGAAAAATATTTAAGAAAATTTTTTTACACAACTCTTTAAGTTTCAAGAATATTATCCAATGAATATGGAAGCAAAACCACAGAAATTTCACATTTTTCCAATAACACGCCTCGTAGAATTTAAAAATACCAGACGTTTCCTCATATTAAGTGTAATTTTAAATCTCATTTTCAATGGAAATACTTCTAAAAAAATTCCGAAAGCCTAAAATATATAATGAAAAGGAAACGCCTGGTATTTTTTGTTTTTTAAATTCAATGCAATGTCCTTCAAAATCAAAAAAACTACATTTATGATGATCAAATGATAGATACATTTAAATTTCGTGTGTTATCTTTTTTTTTGTATGTAACATTTTTTAGATAAAAATTTAAAATTGCCACTGGATATTTTTCTGTTTTCTTGACAATGCACACAAATTGAGTTTATTTGTTTAATAAAAATAAATGTTAATTTTTTTATATCATTCATACATAAAATTGCAAAAATATTGCTTTATTTGCATTTTTCACTGTACATCATTTTTATTATTAATTTTTTTTTTCAAGTAAAAAATATGAAAAATATGAATAACAGATAACAGAAAAAGAAAGATATTTTGTATTTTTAAGGGAATAGTAACTAGATCGTAGTGCAATCATATTTAAAATAAGATGAATAGATAAAAATTTTCTTTTTTTACCTGACGAGACTGAACATTCATTGGAAGGTATTGAGATTAAAAAAAAATTAGTTGAATGACTTTGAATTGAGGGTCATCCTATGAAATAAAATAAAAATTTATAAAATAATCCTATTGTGTTGCATTTTTTAATGAAATTTTCTAGTCCATTTCGAGAATGCATTACGATGCCTGTTACTGTGGCATATATTTGTGTATCTTCTTGTTTTCTCTGGATTTTTTTTTTGTCGGAGTGTAGTAACGTTGCAAATGTTTGTGTGCTTTTACGTGACTTGTATATTTTAAAATACTTGAATATGAAAAAAAACCAGTGAATTGATGCGTATCTTTTATTCCTTCATTGTCCAAGAGAAAAATACATTTTTATTAAAAGCTTCTATGACATGTGTGTACAAGCCTTGTATAAAAAATATAATTTTTTTTAGTATTCTTCGTGGTCATCTTAGTGCACTCAATCTTTGGACACAGATGCAACAATAAGAGTTCATTATATTATTATTCCAATGACATCAACTATGGAAACTCACATCTTTCTTTCTGTTAAAATGAAATTAAAGTTAGAAGTTTATAAATGTTGTAACACAAAAGTTTGAGTTTCACTTAATTTAACTTGATTTTCTCACTTGATATTATCGTGTCACGTTTAAATTGTGATACACAAAACTTTTATTTTCCATTTACTTTATTTTACAGAGAAAAAGTGCAATCAATGCAATTTCATTAATAAAATTATCTGGGATTAAAGGAAATTTAGTTGCAATTCATTTTAAAGTAATTTTTTTATACAAATAACCAGTCGTCTCCATTTACAATGTCTTGTCATTTATATTATATTTGAATTGAAATTCCCTCTTAAATTTCACATCTATATTTTTTTCTATTAAATGTAAATAATCAACACCTCTGCTCACGTATCATACCAACAAACACACATAAGTGGCATAAAATGACAAGGCAATTGTTAATAAAAATACAAAAAAAAACGCATAGACTTTTCTAGACAATTTGTAAGATATATGAGAATATTTCTGCCAAAACACGCAGTTAAGAGTGAAGATGAAATTTTCAATTTTCTATAAATAATATCACGTACTTTAGAAGATTAAATTCGTCTTACAAAAATTATATGAGCCCAATTTATATTAAAAAAAATAAATGTAACAGGAAAAAAATAACGTGCAAAAGCAAATGTGATGATGTGATATAACATTATGTGTGTAACCAAAGGACATGAACAGATATATCAACACAGTGTGTGTATAAAAATGTAAAAAAAAAATGAGAAATTGTAAAAAAAATATAAAATTTTAAGCATGTTTGTATCAGCATGTGGTGATTCTTTAATTCCAAGGTATTATTCACTGAAATTTCATGTGTTGCCTGTTTTCGTTTTCTTCTTTGAGCAAGTGAATTACATGGAAAGGTAAACGTAAATTTAATATCATACAGAACATAAATCTTTGTTTTGAAAACCATAATCATTTTAATGAATGTTGAATGGATGCGAAAAAACTGTGAGTGTGTGTGTGCAAATGTGTATTTTAAACCACATCCAGATATATGAGAAAGAAAATAAAGAATTGTAGAAAGAAAAACAAAGTACAATGTTGAACGAATTCCAAGAAAACGGATTTAGATTTATAATCCAAACGATTCCTGCATTACACATGTAACATGATACAGATTCGCTTAACTGTAACTGGGATATTAAATTTTTCTGAGTATCTTATTTCCGCTGCCTTTTGGTTTGAGAGAAAATGAGACAATCTTTAAACGAATTACCTGTCTTTAAAAATTTAAGATCAGACCTAAAGGGCCGCTATTAAGTTAACACTCATGCCATTTGTCGGGCCTGAGTTTTATCCGAAAATGGGAGCCTTAAGACTCGTAGCTCAAAAATGACTTATATTGACAAAAGCACATACGAGTTCTCACCAAACACGCATTTTTTCAACATTGCAAGGGAATGCACTTAAAATTGATGAATCTTCACTTGATTTTTATCAAAGTACCATGTCTTTCAATGTTATTTTAGTTCATTTTTGCCATAAAATAGCACACATCAGTGTAAAAATCCAGAGTGTGTGTGTTATTTTTTTCACATTTTACACTTATTATAACTTTTTTCAAGCATGAACAAACACTCAAACATGCACAACACACAAATTCATAGAAAAAAAATTTCGTTCATCAGTCGCCTTATTGAATGACATGTTATTAAATCGATACTATATGCAGATTATAACAATAATGCACTCTGAAAATGGTTGTTGTAACACATTTCAATATAATATAATAAAAGTCACTGCATTAAATTGGATTACAATTTAATACTACATGCATTTTACAACTTGAATGAATGTGTCGGGGTATAAAAGGGAATGAGAGAGTGTCAAGGAGTGTAAATTTGTGCAAAATAGGTACACTTTTGAAAAAAAAATTGATGTTTTGTTTCAATTTTTATCGATGATGATGATGATGATTGTCAGCATGTTAACACATGTTAAAAGTGCTTTAAACTAATAATACTCGATGTAGGTACATTTAAAGTACTTTTATTAATGATGTTACTCTTAAATAATAATTTTTAATGAGGGACTTAAAAAATTATCAACTTAAAATAAATTTTATCGTTACACTTAAATTTTTACTATAAATCATAAATCGATTGTAATTTTTTTTTTTATTTCTGATACAGTTACTTTTAACAAGGGCATATAACTTTTCATGTCACATCTCCAGTTTATTGAACAGAAATTTCCTTTTTTCTGCTTCAATGATATCGAGATCATGTGACAATAATGGAAAGAAAATGTACTTTTTATCACATTTCCTGTCGATTTAGAATTAAATGCGCAATCTGTGCAATCTCTTATATAACAGATTTTGTACAAAAAACTTTTATACGAAAAACTGTTAAAAAATTTTTAGACTGAAGTTATCAACGACCTTATCGATAACCTTGGCTCGCTCGGAGAGGGGGCTTTAAGGTTCTCTGGACAATTTTCCGAGTGAAAAGTTGTTCAACCGCGCCCACCAGATGGCGTTGAGAGTTGAAAATGTGATTTTCACGGAGAAAAAAGCTAAAAGAAAATAAATTTTGATAAAAGTTGTTGATGACCCCCAAATCGTCTTGTGGAGGGTCCACAGAGACTGAAAACTCCCTCCCCAAGGCTCCAAAGATCGCTGATAGAGTCGTCGGTAACTTCAGTCTAGTCAAAAAAAACTTCCATTCAAAAAATTGTTATAAAACATAAAATTTAACTTTATGATCTGAAAATGCACTCGTCTTAATTATTCACGTTTACGTTTTAATTTAATTTTTTCTTATGAATGAACTTCTGTTATTATCTACTTTATGTATTTTTTTTTTATTTTCATACCAATTTTTTTAAGGAATATTGCCAGTACTGAGTTAAAGCAAAAGGCAATAAAACAATCGTAATGTATTTTTTTTGTTCTATTTTTATTTGAACATAAGACAAAAAAAAAAGGAACTGTTACAAGAAATCGGAAATAAGTAGAGTAAACGAGACAAAACTGATGATTTCCTGTCAAAGAAGAAATAAAAGGGAGGAAAATGAAAATTTGAATGAATCACGTGATTTTTTCTCTTCATTTTATCACTTTAGTGTTCAGTTTAAAATAAAAAAGCTAGAATTGTATGTGAAAAAGTTTTTTAATGATATTTGTTTCGGTCAATTCGAAATTCGATTTCATTGTAATTCATCCAAAACTCCAGCGACTCGTGCTGCACTCAGAAATTCCGTTCTAAGTACATACGATCCGGACATGACACGTTTCCCAGTGTATTGATTTCTTCCATGTAAGACCCTCCAATTATCAAAAATAAAGACAGTTCCTGGATTCAACTTAAACCACCACTCATTCTCTTTGTTTTGTATTTCAGCGGCCAGTAAATGCATATCAGCGTAAAATTGTTGAATTTTCTCCAATGAAATTGTATCAAGCACCGCCCGATCATTCATATTAAATCTAAGTTGTTCCGGATATCCAGATAATGGATTCAATTTAATCACTGGAGCAATGTATCGATGATTCCTTCCCGGTTCAATATACTCGGCCGGAATCTGGTACTCATTCACTAACCTCTCATACGTGTCCGGATATTTTCGTTTTAATTGTTCTATCACATGAAATCCATCGACCGCTAAATTCTCTCCACCTTCACCATCATGATAAATACAATGCAAAATTTGTAAGCCAGCTGCATCATTAAAATACGTGTTATCATTGTGGGCTGGCAAAAAGTTTTTTGTGTACGCAAAATCATCGTGGTCTTTTGTATCTGAAAATGTCCACATTTCACCGAAAAATGTTTTCATAATCGGAAAAAGGGAAGTTATGGCTTTTTGTGTACCCTCTTCAGTTGGATCAACATTTTCAATGAATGCAAGTCCATATTTCACTAAGCTGTCGAGCACACTTTTAACTGCAATCGAATTATTCTCACATGAAAATTCATCAAAGTTAACTTTCGCATAATTTGAATTTACAATTTGTGCTTGATTCCATTCAATTGCGTATTGTTTTCGATAAACCGGCTTTCGTATGTGATACTGATATTTTTTCAAAAATTCAATGTCGTATCTTGATTGATGGTTATCAGGCCCTGAAATTTTATAAACATATTTTATTTGCTTAAAAATTGTTATTTCAAAATACTCACACACAATACTTAAAATTCCATCTTGAAATACGTGACTTTTAGGACGAATATCCAATTTAATGTCCATAAAGTTGAATTTGCGTTGAGCGGTACTGGAATCATAACATTTTTCGCATCGACAATGATCCCTTAACCAATAATGATTTAAGCGAATAACTGAATTTTCTGCAGGTAATTCCAAAAATTCTGTCATTATTTTAAAATTTGAGATTAAATATGAAAAAATAATGTGAACACCACGACGATTATTTACAAACTGAAATTAAAAATAAAATGTGTGAGTATAAAATTGACTTTGAGTTAGTTCAATGACTTGCCAAATGTATTAACATTGTATGGGGAGAGTATTATGAGATAATATTTCTTATCTCAAAATATTTTACAATAGAGATTTAAAAATTTGTATTGTAATAAATTTATTTGTTGATGTTTCAAATATGAGATAACAGAAAAGAGGTGCGTTATGAGAAATTGTGACAATTAGAGGAATAGACTGAAACGATTGCGGCATTCGGGAGAGATTTTTGAGGCGCTGTGGGACTTTTTAGGTATGTTTCAACACATATGTTACAGAGAAAAAATAGCGCCAAACTAACTTTACGGCAATTAAATGAACTAACATAAATTTTTGCATTATTTTAATGGTTAGTTTCGAAAATGACCACGCCAATCTAACATTTTATACTGATTTTTTCGCGCGTATGGGATGTCATATACGTGGTTCCCAATACTTGTACAATTTTTTTCCGTGTAACATTTAACGCCATCTTGTGGGTTTTAATTGAAAACAGCGGAACTAAGCTATGAAGAATTGAAACAGACTTCGTCCTAACATAAAGGCCACGACTTATGTTTTGGAAAGTCTTTCAGAAAAGTCTAAAGAAAGACTGATCCTTGCGAAAACAGCAGCAACGACATCTGGTGAGTCGAGACGAGATATTTTAAAGAGAAATTAAAACTTAAGAATTGAGAAAGGTTGCAATTCAAAAATTCATGCAAAATTTTTGAGAAAAGTCAAAAAACTGTCAATAACCCAAAAACGACGACAAACAGCGCCATCTAATGCCTTGAAATTTCCAGGTAAAAACGATAAAGAATTGAAAGAGTTGTCGACATATTATAGAAGACACGACTTTGTTCTTTGGAAATTTTTGAGAAAATTCTTAGAACAGACAAAAACGTTCACGAAATGGTGCTATCTAGTGAGTCTGACTAATGAGGTCACTCAAGTGAAAAGACGTCAACAGCGCCATCTAATGCCTTGAATTAAATAATTTCAGAGAAAAACTATAAAGAATTGAAAGACCTTTAGAACTTACCAAAACGTTCACCAAGTGGCGCCATCTAGTGAGTCTGGATTTGCGTTATTTTTTCTCATGGACAATTAATCGCATTTATGTAACTTGACTGCATTTTCTTCTTATACTTTTTAAGAAAACTCTTTAAACGAAATCAATAACTCATTCATTCTATAAAATAATACCCTTTTATATGCTAAGAACTATTCAAACAATAGTGCTCACGACAAAGAACTTACAAAACAAAAAAAGGACAAATCTCCTTTTAACAATTTATTTACATTGTAAAACTTCACTTCATTTTTCTATTCTTAATTTTATTCATTTCATTTTATTTTATCATCGTTTAATAAGAGCAATTATGAAAAGTTTTAAGTTTTCAATTCAAACTGAAAATTCAAGGAGACACAACACTTGAAGTGTTTTCAGTTCATGTTAAAAAGAAAATAATAACATTAAAAAGAATTTTTTTTAAACAACCATACAAAAAAAAAATTAAAAAGCACAACAAATACCTCGAAGCCTTTTTCTGACGAACAAAAATGCTTTGAATATTTAATGTAATTTAATTTTATTGCTGAATTTATACACAATTTTCGTAATATAATTTTCATTCTCTATCTCTTTATATTATATAATTATTATGATTATGCGAATGTTGATACTATGCGTTCAACGTATATTTATTAAAAAGTGTATATTATTTAAATAATAGCATTAAATTTTGCATAATTTTTCGCTTCTTTACATATTCAAAGAGAGAGATCTGATGACTGTTGTACGTTTGTTCGCTTTTCTCATTATTATTATTATTATTATCATCATATTCTTATTGACACCATTTTACGATGAGGATCTCGGTTGTTATACCAAAAAAAAAATAAATAAGAGGATTAAAAATACAAATAATAATTATAATTAAAACGTGAAAGAGAATAAATGCAATTTTAAATAAGCAATTCATTATAATTTTTTGAAGGATAATCATCATTCAACTAGCATCTCAAATCATCAGTCACACCTGCATCAAATTAAAAGACGGTGTATAAATTTAATGTTACAATAAAAAAATTGTCTGAAAAGAAACTAATTTTTCTTACAATTTTTTTGTTGCCTATTTTGCTTGTAGCGTTGTAGCAGAAAATAAATAAAATTTGCATAAAATAAAATGCATGTTCTTGTCTCATTGAGCTTTATTCTGAGTTGAAAATTTAATGTAAAGACAAATAATATTAAATGAAAACAAGAAAATAGTAAAAAGAAGAAGAAACGAGTACAACATTTATGTAAATGAGTTGCTTATTTCGGTTTGCACTTCTTCGTTACATGGATTTTAAATGTTTTTATTTGAATATTTTGTCTTCACACTTCTTATTAACTGAATTTAACTCGAGAAAATAAATGTTATGGATTTTCATTTTAAATGTAGGTTTAACCTCATCACGCCCTCGATGGTAAATCCACTGAGTATAATGCAAGGTTTTGTGTGGAAATTTTAAAGTGGAATCAACACAGAGAATCGAAAACTTGTTTCAAGGATTGGTAAGGGTAAGTAATTTTACATTTAAAATAATTACTTTGAAACTTTATGTTCATTTTTTTGTCAAGTTAGCAGATCATCGACTCGTTGCCATGCATTGAAATCGAATATACTTAAATGCCCATTAAACTTGGCTTTATAACAACAGTCACTGATACAGCAGATCAAAACGCGATCATGTCCAGTTAGAAGTACCACGAAACGAGACACACACTTTAAAAAAGATTTAAAATAATTGTTTTGATTTGAAAAAAATGCAACTGTTTCAGGTCTGATGATGGTGGATGAGGTGGGTTATGCCAAGGGACGGAAGAGGGGCATTTATATGAATAAAAGTCAAATTTTGCCCCTACTCGTAAATCCGTCCCTGGCAATACCAACTTTAAACCATCATCACAATCTACCTAGACCTGGAACATGACCAGGAACTCTTCATCACATTCTGAAATTTGTTAAGTATTAAAATTAAAAGCAAACAAAAGTAAATTCACCTGACTTGACATCTGGTGACGTCTATGGAACTATCTTGGTCCCATTGTTTGTTTTCCATTTTGCCTTTAGATTTCTTTGAACTGTGTATGCAGACAGTAATTTAATGATATTCAGGATTATTTACAGTCATTATAATTCATATACACGTATTTGTTTTACTATTCAATTCATTTAAATGCAGATGCAAGTTGAAAATCTTGAATACATTAACTTTTTCTTGAGCCAATTCATGGGAACTTTACATTTAGACCTTCAAATTTGACAAAATAAGACATTTGCCTGAGTTTTATTCTATTGGATCCCATTTGACGTCAGATCAGATCAGATTTCTAGGGCGGTCTCAGAAGAGAACCAGCACTCATTTATCATCATATTTCATACAGACCTACCGAATCTAAAGAATCAACTAAACCACCTTCAGAAAGCTAAGCAGGGCAGACACCTTCACATTTATGATGGAATCAATACTGGGAAAGTACTTACATGGCGTGATTCCACGCTATCTGGCATGCTTGAGACATTCCACGTCACTCAAGGACATTTCAGTCTATGTCACCTTCTCAGAACTTCAAGAAACTTCAAGCATGACTTGACACATTCAAAAAATAAAAATACGTTTCATGTAATACAAAAAGTTTCACAAAAATTTCTGTAAAACATTTCTACAACATAAATTTTGCTTATTATTTTAAATTACTTCAATTTAAGATTTTACCTTCTGATATTTTTCAAGTTCATACGCCTTAACTTTATCTCTTCAATATCTTCGATGTCTGTGTACATTGTAAAAAGCAAACAAAAAGATCAATTCCTAATCTGTATATATAAAGAAATTTGTATTTTTTTTTTTACTTTCATTTAAATTCTCATTTCAAAGTAAAACCCGTATTATTATTTTATTTTATCTTATGAAAAACCTCAAACCAAATTCATTCATGTATTTCTTTATTAGTAAGTTCACTTTATACAAACAATATACTTCTAAAAAAGGGATTTTATGAAAAAGAGGAACTAGACAAACTAATATAAAAGGTAACAATGATTTGTATTGGTATATAAAAAGAAAAATAACTAATAATCAACTTTACCTCTTCATAAAAGGAACGAAATGTATACAAAAGATTCTTTGACTATCACCTTTCTGATGATGATTCTATTTTCAATACAATGCGATGCTGGTACACACTGGTTACGTATTTTATTATTAGTAATGAATTTTCTTTACTTTTATTTGGTGAATAAGTACTCGAACTCAACTAGTGTGTATATATTCAAGTTGGGTAAAAGGACCTGGTTGTTGATGTTTATTTATTCATTCATTTGTTGTAGCTTTGTGTGTATGTCTTTGACAAGTGGAATTAAGTTTTTGTTTTTGTTGACAGTCAGTGATATATATTTAAAAGGCAATAAAATTTGTAAATAAAACTGAAGATTTAAAGAATTACGGCATTTGAATTGGTATTTTTTTCTCTTTTAAAAAGGAACACAATGAAAAGAATGAAAAGGATGATAATGAAAATTGGAAAGGATTATTAAAGAAAAAGTAAATTATGGTCACATCAAAAATTTAGCATTTGAAATGAAAAAGATATCAAGTTCAATGTAAAAAGGTGAAATTTTCAAATAAAATTATCAGAAACGTAAGTCAATAATTATCATCATTCATAGAATTTATGACGCTGTGTTAATTTTCAGACGTTTTTAACCAGTGTGTGATGGTGATTTGGGGATTGTACGGTGCAGTGATTAGCTTGTTGGATTATCAATCTTAAGTTTGGCAGTTCGAATCTCGCTCGGGTCATTAAAATTTACATTCTCAAATGTTCTTTTTTCCTACTGCTCAATTTAGATGGATTTTGGCTTAGGATGACAGGATAAAAGCTAAGTCCCTCGGATGATGATAACGGGTATGCAAAGAATTAGACCTGACTGATGGCTTGAGTGAAGGCTTAATAGCCACCCTCATATCTGATCTAATGGTTCCAAATCTTGTATGGGCCATCAAAGCCAGATAAGTCAAGGTCAACGTTTTCTGAGCAATCTTCCTCGCATTGTGGAACTTACATTTTACTTTCCTTTTTTCCAATCCTTACATTCAATACATCAAAAGCTATTTTAAAAAAATTTTCAATTATATTTTAACTTCATGTATTTTTCATAATCTGTAAACATCTCCCTTGTGGCAATTTGTATCATTGTTATTTTTTATCATCAGATTTCAAAACTTCGCATGTAACTTCTAATAATAATTTATGATGATAAAAAAAACTTAGCTTAGATTATGGTCTCATATTATTGCAAATTCCTTTTTACTCTGTACCAGAACATAAATAATGATAACATGACAGTCATATCATTTTAACATGTATCGCATCGGATTTCATTGAAAAGAAAAAAATAAATAAAAAAAGGTTTAAAGACAAAAATGATATTTCTCAGATAAAAAAAAATTATGATCGATCGACGTCTTGTACATAAAATAAAATGAGAAATGCATTTTTCCATTAACAAAATGCAGAAAAATAAGAAAATATTTGATTGCACAAATTCTTCATATAAACAAATGAAAAAAAGTAAATTTTATCTCTAAATCGTTATAATTTTACATTTTTTTGATATTTATATCTAGAAATCTTTTTATTTTTTAAAAAAAAAATTAAAAAATGTGTTACAAATGCATTCATTCGTATAATAGAACGATAGATACATGATTTTTTTTTCTTTCAAATTTGCTCTAGGCAATATTTTATAACAATATGAAATTTATTTCATCGTATTTGTCGGTTAAAACCTCTTTCATGCATTACTGCGTCTTCTGTAAAAATATCTGAATAAATGTGATGCAGTGAATTTGGTGCATTTTTTATTTTGTTATTGAATGAAATGCAATATTACTGATATTTTATAGATTTTTGAATAAAAGTAGTACATTGAAGGTAAAATGACATAAATTTGAGAAAAAACTTTTAAAATGATTGGAATTCTTGTTTCATGTACATTGAATAGGAATGTGGCTGGTTTTTGGCTCTTTAGTCGCAGAAGATGGCTTATCACTAACTTGTACGTGGCCTTTAGAGGTTTGTTGATAAATTACAAACCTTCTTGAGGTGAGAAATTGATATGACGAGTTCCTTGAATTCAGTGCCAAATTAAGTGGTTTAAAATCCAATTCAATGTATTTCCGTTTCTCATAATTTATTTCATATCTCTTACCTTAAAGGCATCTAATATCTCTTCCACCATCATATTCATATTCCACGAATCAAAAAAAAAATGAATCATATGAGAAATTACGACAAGTATACAAAAAAATACCACAAATAGTGAAACACATAACTCATGTTATTTATTTAAATTGTAGCTCACATCACTTTAATTAAAACAAAATTCAAAATATTTACTCAAAACAATTAAGTCATTAAATGTCTCAAAATATCCTCTAAACACCATTTCAAATGGATATAAATTTTATTTTCTCTCAATTTAACTCACATGCCCTTCCTAATCTCCATACAATCTTTAATACCATTACTTATATTTTTTTGTTATACCAATTCATGTATAAGACTTTCCTTCACACAACATGAATTATCTTTCTTTGCATGAAAGTTTATGAGACATTTACCATTTATGATGTCAGATATAAATTTTATCTCATGTACATACACAAACACACTGAATCACACAAAACATCGCATATTTATTTACATACATATTAAGCATAAACCCGACTTTGAATTATATGACTATATTCCATGAATTTATACTTAAATACAATAATAACTTGTACCCAGTCAGTGGGTGGGTGATTTTACAATAAAAATAATAATAACACCACTCTCATATATACATGAATATATTTTTTGACAAGTATTACAATCACATGTGAATCAGATGAGACAATGTGTATATGTGATGAAAAATGAAGAGTAGTAAACTTAAAAAAAAAAGTAATATTTTATCATGTTTGGTTTAACAAAAGAACCAAACATTATTTATGTATATTTGAAAGTTATGATGCAAGGACATTGAAATTTGAAATAATAATGTCTGTAATTTTTGGATGTAGCATTTAACGTATCGCTTAAGGGTTTTTTTAAAATAAAGGAATTTTAAGACAAGTTTTTTAAAAAAAAATTAAAATCAATTGTTTTAGCGCATTAACCGATTTTAATCGAAAGTGAGTATATGAAAGTGTTCTTTCTGCTTGAAAGATTTTGTTTGAAAATCTGATATTAAAAACTTTAACGGTTTTTTTCGAAAGTCATCAAGTTTTACAAAAACGTTCCAATTTTTTAAAAACTTCAAATTTTCGAATAAAACTGCGAATTTTCGAAAATTTCGAATTTCGCACGGGTCTGTAGGTCTGAGTAGTCTTCTGAGTCTGCCCTAGAAATCTGATCTGATCTGATCCAAAAAAGTTGATTTTCTAACAATTTTTGAATTTTTCAAAAAAAAAAACCTTCAAAATTTTAATAAAACGACGAGTTTTCGAAAAACTTCACAATTTTTAAAAAAAACTTCGAATTTTCTTTAAAAATTATTTAGTTTTAAAATCTCAGTGGAATCATCTTACGCACGGTATTTGGGTTGGAAAAACTCTCTTGAAATGTTGTTGCCTAGGTATGTATGTTCAAGTCAAATGCCCCATTGGAGTTCAATGAGCGTTCTTTGATCTGACCCCTTATCGAGATCTCATAAGATATTATCTTCAATAATTGAAATGGGTTTTAAAAAAGCTCGGGCAATATATTCAAAAGGGCATTTGGTCAACCATTCAGCCTGCAGCTAATTTTGTGGCCTATACGCCTGTCATTTTGACCTTTTGACATTCCTCATGCCTTGAGCATATTGGTCGGTCCATTGAATTTTAAAATCCTTGAAAGTTAAAGTCAAACTCCTTCACTTTTATGATGAAATCAATACAGGGGAAGTACTTACCCAGCGTCATTAATTTTGCCCTGCTTAACTTTCTGAGATGGTGTAGTCACTTCCCTGAACTGTTCCAGGTCTAGTGGACTTTTTTCTTTAGTTTTTTTTCTAGATTTGGTTCCTTCTTCATCAGATATGATGATAAATGGGCATGCACAATGCACCCGTCTGTAGGTCTGAGTGCTGGTTTTCTTCTGTGTGGTCCGCCCTAGCAATCTGATCTGATTTTAAGTCAAGTCATGTTCAGACTGTAGAAAAGGATGAAGCGAAAGCAGGGATTAGAGAGACGGGAATCACCTCCTCCCCTCAAAGAAATCTTCTAAATCCGTTACTTATCAAAAATTTTCCAGAATTCTTTCAAAAAATCACATTTACATGATCTTTTTGGTTAAATAATCGCATCATTGTTGTTGATTTCGTCCCAAAAATAGAACATTCTTTAAAATTTAACGCAAAATACACTGAAAAGAGTTCAATCATCTTTAAACTGCCTCAATCTTGACATATGGTTTTCAGCATGATTAAACATTATTACTTCATCCATTCATTCCATCAAAACATATTGAAGCTTCATCATCCACATTCTATTGTTTTATCATATTTTATAAGATGTTTCATAATATTAACGTGAATATGACGCCACATTGAATGAGATAACTTGAGATAAAATATAAAAAAAATGCCATAAAACTAATGTTAAATAAGTTAAACTTCGATAAATATATATATGAGTGAAGAGTAAAATGAAGAGTTCAAAAACCAAATTTACATAACTTTGATGTAGTTTTTCTTCATCTTCATTTTTTTTTTTCGTTGTTGTTGTCATTGATGTTGAGCCATAAAAAATTTATATACATTTACATTTTTATGCTTGATTGTGTGAGTTTTGTTATTTTTTCCATGAAAATGTCTTTGTCTCCAGGCAGTGAGTTGTTGATCTTTACATCAAGCCATAACAAAGTTAATTCATTGGAATTTGAAATAATTGCAAATAACATGTTTCAACTTTAAATTTCTCAAGAATTCTAATCGGTTTTCAGTCTGAAATTGAGTACAACATTTTGATTACTAAGAGACCCTTTTTTTGTATGATCCATTTTATTTTATATGCAAATTATTGCAACAACATAACTTACTACTGTTACAAAAACATTTATGTTTCAATTGTGACAAGCAATGTGAGTTGTAAAATAAAATGAAATGAACACATATTGATAGAGAGAATTTTATGACTAAGCCTTTTGTTTTTATCGTAAATTATTATATGAAATTTTCACATACAAATAAATTTGTGCATGTAATCGACAAACTTCTATTCACACATTCATATGTAGGTTAAAGTGAAATTGCTTTTGTTTCATCGTTATTTTAGTGAAATGGGTGGTGACTAAAATAGAATTCAACACACACACACTCAAAATGTAAATAATTAAATAATTCATTCAAGTTAACAATGAGATATGTTTGTCCTTGTTTTTATTATATTAGAAGTTATACACAAATAAATTTTATCTGAAAGCCACAAAACATTTGTTTGAGTTTGTATTGCATTATTTTGATATTGGTGTCAAAGAAACAATATTTTTTCATTACAATTGTGTGTAATTAAATGCAATATTTAACTCAATATCTCTCAGTTTTGTGTCATTGATGAAGAATTGAAGAGCTTACAAAATACACGGGAAATGCAAAAGTTGCCGTATTGTTGCCGTATTTGTTGCCGTAGACGGCAACTTCTTGCCGTAGCACGGCAACTCTACGGCAATTATACGGCAACATTTTTAAATTTTTTTTTTCATTTATTTAGTAACAAAAACATAATTTTATCAAAAAAAATTCTAAAACTCAAAATTTTAAAAATTTCAAAAAACACAAAATTTTCAAAATAACTCAAAATTTTCAAAAATTTCAAAAAAGTCAAAAAATTTTCAAAAAACTCAAAAATTTAAAAAAAACCCAAAAATTTCAAGAAAACTCAAAATTTCAAAAAACCTTAAAAATTTAAAAAAAAACTCATAAATGTCAAAAAAGTCAAAAAATTTTCAAAAAAGTCAAAAATTTCAAAAAAGTCAAAAAATTTTCAAAAAACTCAAAAATTTAAAAAAAACCCAAAAATTTCAAGAAAACTCAAAATTTCAAAAAACCTTAAAAATTTAAAAAAAAACTCATAAATGTCAAAAAAGTCAAAAAATTTTCAAAAAAGTCAAAAATTTCAAAAAAGTCAAAAAATTTTCAAAAAACTCAAAAATTTAAAAAAAACCCAAAAATTTCAAGAAAACTCAAAATTTCAAAAAACCTTAAAAATTTCAAAAAACTCACAAAATTTAAAAAAAAACTCATAAATGTCAAAAAAGTCAAAAAATTTTCAAAAAAGTCAAAAATTTCAAAAAAGTCAAAAAATTTTCAAAAAACTCAAAAATTTAAAAAAAACCCAAAAATTTCAAGAAAACTCAAAATTTCAAAAAACCTTAAAAATTTCAAAAAACTCACAAAATTTTAAAAAACTCATAAATGCCAAAAAAACTCAATATTTTCAAAAAAACTCAAAATTTCAAAAAACTGATAATTTTCAAAAAACCTTAAAAATTTCAAAAATGACTTTTAAAAAATTTGAAGTTTTTGAAATTTTTTATGATATTTGAAATTTTTGAATTTTTTGGAATTTTTGAGTTTTTTGAAATTTTTGAGGTTTTTGACTTTTTAGAAATTTTTGACTTTTTTGACTTTTTTTTGAAATTTTTGACTTTTTTTTGAAATTTTTGACTTTTTTTAAAATTTTTGAATTTTTTGAGATTTTTAAGTTTTTTGAAAATTTTAAGTTTTTTGCAAAT
Source organism: Culicoides sonorensis (assembly GCA_900002565.1). Taxonomy (NCBI): domain Eukaryota; kingdom Metazoa; phylum Arthropoda; class Insecta; order Diptera; family Ceratopogonidae; genus Culicoides; species Culicoides sonorensis. The sequence goes on along the minus strand of LN483694.1, from coordinate 73,953 downwards.
TTTGACTTTTTTGAAATTTTT
>LN483694.1:0-73832 GCA_900002565.1 Culicoides sonorensis | reverse complement strand
TGTTTAATACACGAGAAGAGCAACAAATTAAGTTGTATTTTTTGTTGCATTTAAAAAAGTAATTGTAGTAGATATAAAAGGAGAAATTACATAATAATAATAACACAGCTTAACAAAATAAAATCGATGTGCTTGCTTTGAAAAATCCCGAAACACGTCAAAAAGATTTTTCAATCCTGATTATTTTCCACTTTGAAATTTTAAAATTCACTGATTCGTGTTTGTTTTATGAAATAATGAAATTTGTATGGAAAAGAGCCATTTTCCCTTTAAGTTCAAATTATTAAATATCAAAGTTTAAACTTTTCTGAAGTTAATTTTGTTCCAAAGTGTCAAGTAATTTATATCATTTATATTCACTGATTCGTGTTTGTTTTATGAAATAATGAAATTTGTATGGAAAAGAGCCATTTTCCCTTTAAGTTCAAATTATTAAATATCAAAGTTTAAACTTTTCTGAAGTTAATTTTGTTCCAAAGTGTCAAGTAATTTATATCGTTGGAAAGAAGACAAAAAGAGCTAACAGAAAATATAAATTTTATCATAATAAGCCCGCATAATATTCAATTTATATTAAATATGGTTCAAAAAATACAAAAAAATAAAGTATTTTTCCTTTTTTTTTAATTTTTAGCCTGAAAAAGCCCAATATAATTGGGCAAACTATATTAAAATTTATATTTTCTGTTAGCCTTTTTTGCCTTCTTTCCAACGATATAAATTACTTGACACTTTGGAACAAAATTAACTTCAGAAAAGTTTAAACTTTGATATTTAATAATTTGAACTTAAAGGGAAAATGGCTCTTTTCCATACAAATTTCATTATTTCATAAAACAAACACGAATCAGTGAATTTTAAAATTTCAAAGTGGAAAATAATCGGGATTGAAAAATCTTTTTGACGTGTTTTGGGATTTTTCAAAGCAAGCACATCGATTTTATTTTGTTAAGCTGTGTTATTAATTTTATCATTATGTGCTTTTGTTTCAATATTATAGAAAATTATTATTATTATTGTAAATAATTTTACATCGTAACATTGAATGCCTTCGTTAAAAGGAGATTCATAAAATCAACAAACAATAGCACAGTAATGAATATGATTTTCTTTTAACATACACACAATCCAAGTTATGATAACTGAGTCAATTTAAGTAAGTGATTGTCTTAAGCTTGGAGTATTTACAATTTATTATGTAGCAATTTGTTAAGTCCAGAGGGAAATTTTGCAAAACACGACTATGAAATATGAAGCCAATAAAAAATTTCTTACATTTAAAATAAAAAAGTTGAGAAAAAATACTAGCAAAAAAATGGTGAAATGGAGTGTGTTTTGATGTGATTGGATTCTGGAAAACTGCTTTGTATGGAATTTTCCATTGATAATTCCATCACTCGGGGCCAGTTTCAGTTCATTTCGAAATCAAAACATCTTGAGTCCACTCATATCCACATGAGAGCAATCAAGTGTACCGTTGTTGCAGTAGTTTAACATATAGTTGTTCATTCGACTAGTTTAAGCAGCTCTGTATGGTGCTCGTAGTTGGATGGGTGACCACCTACCAAAAGTATTTCATTTCATTTATTTGGCAACAACAGGCAAAGCCCTGAGCTACCAAAATTTAACATTGATTCTATTCTTAAATTCCAATCTACTAAAACAAAAATCCATTTTATCACTGGCTGCATTTAATTCCCTCATCACTCTACTCAAGTGTAATTTCTTCTGTTAGCTTTGACTTGAAAAAAGTGGTATGTCTTGTGGTCACAGTTGAAAAAACAGGTTCAGAGAGGATAGAAGCTTTGAACAGTCCAACTTTGAAGTCAAGATGTCAAAACCAAACATGAGCGTTGCAGTTGATCGACGACTTTCCAAAGATTCCAGGTTGAAAGTTTGACACATTTGCTGATAGTTGAGATTATTGTGATCACGAAGGATGAATTTTAAAACACCTTTTCTGGATTTTCTCAGTTCCAGTGGTTTATTGCTGATAATGAGGCGTCTTTTAAGAATGACAGTGGAAACGCCTGGTCTTTTATTAAAAATTTACATATAACTTTCATCGATCTTCTTGTTAAAAGCTCTACGAAGACACTTAACACAAAACAAACTAATTATTTTTCTTACTTAATTTCCATACAATTAAACACTTTATTGTATTGTGAAGTATCTGTGGCTCAGTGTGTGTGTGTGTGTAACCCTTATAAACATATAATTTAAATTCACATAACAAAGGAAATCTAAAAATAAACACTTAAAACATTTAATATAATATTTGTTTGAATTTGACACGTGTATTGTTTTCATTTTACTCTTAACTACTAATTGTTACTAATTATTTTTTTTTTTATTTGAAAAATCAAAGCAAAATTTTTTTCATTAAATGTTTTTCTTTAAAATTAATTTAATATCAAAATTATCATGATTCAAAATATTTTCTTTTAAACTTATTTATGCTTCAATGGAATTTCAAACATAACCATTAATTAATAATAAATTTGTTTATGTTCTCAATTTGTAACAAATTGGAAGTTTTTACTTGAATGGGTGTTTAACCATAAATATTGGTATTGTGCTTTTGAATTAATGGGAAGTGATAAAAATAAAAATTTGAATTTGTAAATAAATATTTTCATGTAAATAGACTGATTATTTTGAGAGTATTAAAATGAGGGTTTTTTTTTAATATTCATTTTCAATGGAATTGGTCCAAGTTTGTGAAAAATTTCCATTGAATTAAAGTGACAAAGATGAGTAAATTTCATCATAAAATATTTTACTTCACTTCATTAATTTTCAGATTCTATTTTTGTTATTTTGTCTTTATTTCTTTTCATCGTCATCAACGTTCTTGTTGATGTATCACTGCGTATGTTTTTCTGGTTTTTTGATTAATGAATTAGCTAATTTAAATTAATTTGTATTTATTCAACACTAGGATGTCTCATTTTTTTCACATTTTTTTAAAAAATTATTCAAAAATTTAATTTGATCATAAATTGCAAAAATGGTTAAAAACACAACTCTGTTAATTTTAATTTAAGCTCCACACTAAAAAAAAAATCAAAATAAACGAACTTTGATTTGATTTGCTCTTGAAAATTAAAATAAATGATGATATTAAATAAGAGACATTTAAATTTATTTAAAGAGATTAATCGGTCGCTGCTTCTTTCAGATTCACCGAATCAAAAATAAAAAAAATAAAATATCCCACTACGTACTGAAAAATGGTCGATACACTAAAAAAAAAAAACATAACAGAGAGCAGATTACATTTATTATTAGGTTAAATTTATATAAAAATAAATGAGCAAATCTACTCGTTGTCCGGAGTAATTGTCCAGTTGAAAGTAAATTTAAAATAATAAAAGTTTTATCAAGCTTTGTGTGTGTGTGTGTGTATGTGAGTGTATATTTGGAACACAAACATTATATCATCAGTCAGAACACAAATCCATTCATTATCATTTACAATTGAAGTTAAATTGTCTTTTGTTTCATTTTGTATTCATTTGTTTATCATCGGAGACTGTATGTTGCTCAAAAAATTTACACAGTTAATCAAAAACTTTTTTTTTTGGAGCACGTTGTTCACTCTATTGTTGAAAGTTTGACCCTTTTTGAAAAATTCGTCATTTTTTTTGAAAAATGTGCCCCGTTTTTGAAAAATGCAACAATTTTTTTGAAAAATGCAACCATTTTTTGAAAAATGTGACCCTCTTTTGAAAAATTCGTCAGTTTTTTTGAAAATGTGACCCGTTTTTGAAAAATGCAACCAGTTTTTGAAAAATGCGACCCGTTTTTGAAAAATGCAACCAGTTTTGGAAAAATGCGACGCATTTTTGGAAAATGTGACCCGGTTTTGAAAAATGTGACTCTGTTTTTGAAAAATGTGAATCGTTTTTGAAAGATGTGACCCTTTTTTGAAAAATGTGTCTCTTTTTTGAAAAATGCGACAATTTTTTGAAAAATTCGATAAGTTTTTTGAAAAATGTGACCCTTTTTGAAAAAGGCGACAATTTTTGATTTTGAAAAATGTGACCCTTTCGAAAAAGCCGATAGAAAAAGTTGACATAAACAGACGATATGAGCACGCACAATACTCGCCTTTTTCAATTAGACGTAAAATTGACTTGAAAGTAATGATTCACATTGATTCCATCCTTCATTTAACATTTTCCATGAGTTTTCATCTCACAGTGTCCATGAGAGTTAGTAAATAAATTCTGTGTTAAGTATTTTGCAAATTGTTCGCAATATGTACAATACACTGAAATAAAACTATTCCATTTGATACTTTAAATCAGATCAGATTAAACTTTTTTTTAAATTTTTTCATTTTTGAAAGAGTAGTTTTAATGTTGTGTTGTACATAAAATATTGCTTAGATTAAAAAAAAAATGCAGCCTATCCTCTTTCAATCTCTTGACAAGTATTTTAAACTTTATTGAATGCTGCAATTCAATATACAAAACTTCAGAGAATAAAAATCTTTGCAAAAATAGACAAAAAATGTAAAAAAGTGAAAAAGAATAAAATAAAATTATACTACAACTGAAGTTCTCCGAACAGTTCAAGTACCTTTAATGCACGCACTTTAAAAGGATAACCAACAATGAAATGGACATTTTTTATTTATTGTAACGAATTGAAGATTTACTTGAGATCAAATAAACTGACAACTTTTTCTCTTAAATGAAATTTATACAAAATAATAATCTGAAAAATAAATATAAAATGTGAAATGTGTTCAAATAAGCATAAATATCAACATTTTTGCTTCGTAATTCGAAATTTTATTTTTATTGAAAAATTGCATCTTCAATTTTGTTTGTTTATGTGCTTTAAATTTGTGCTCTATATATAAAAGTTGTTTTCTTTATTATTATTTTTTCATTTTTTTTCTTAAAGTGAATAAACAACATGAAAAATTTTGCAATAAATTTTGGATTGAGACCAGATGTTTTGCTTTTCATGTAATTTTTTTTATCAAAACATGTTCAATGGTCATTCAATTACAACAAAAAAATAAAAAAAAAACATTTTTTCCACACTTCAATGGTGATTCAAGATGTAATTGGACATTTAATTGAATTATGAAATTGTAAAAACTGTAATAAAATCAATCATATTTCTATTCATCAGGGATCAAATTTAATTTATTCGATTCATTTCAAATAAACGTGAAAATGAAAAAAAAATTTTTGCTAAAATCAACATAGTTCATCAAAATATATGAAATATTTTTTGTGAAATCTGAAACCTCAATTTTTCTCCATATCATATGATATAGGGAAATATTTTTTGTTTATGAGGAAATTTATTACATGTGGAAGTGCATTTTGAAGTAACTTAATCCAATTTCGTGATCAATTCTGTGGATTCAACGCGATTCATTACCGGAGAAAACAGAAAAGGGTCCGAATTGCATTCACTTAAAAAAAAACACAAACAAAAAATAGAAATCAAAATGAAATTTAATATAATCATAAATAAATAAAGTCCTACAAAAGCAAAAAAATAAAAAACGGAAAACAAGCCTATCGTATTGATTCATAAATTGAAAATAATGCATGATGATGAAAGAAAACAAACATTTATATGATAAAAATTTATTGTTTTCAATCAGTTTTATTATAGTACCAAAGTTTTATGCTTTTTGATTCTATTCATTTATTATTTGTGTATGTTTTTATTTTTCGATTGCAGTCAATATTTCATGTTATTTTATGAGACGTATTTTTTTTAGTCATACTCTACATACTTTTTTTTTGTTGTAATGCACTACTTGCAATTTTGTGTTTAAAGAATGATTGCCGACAAATATCACATAAAATCAATCAATTTCTTGTTTATTGAAACATATTTGTTGATGCTTCACTTCATATTTTTAAAGAAGATTAAAAAAAAAATGAATAGAAAAAAAATGAAATCAATTTTAATCTCAGTATTCACTTTATTGTTGACTTTTGTCACAAAATAATGGAATAGCTCCTTTTTATGAAATGTTTAGTAAAAAATTTGTACAAAATAAACAATTTAAATCGCATTTTCCATTGAGTTGAAAAAAATGCGAGTATTATGAGCACTAATTCAGTTTGTCTGTCCGTGTGTGACAATAAAAATTCTACGTAAGAATTACAAGATTCTACTAACCTTAACGAAATTCAACAAAATTTAACGATAGTCTGCAAAGAAATTTAATAGAAGTCTACAAAATTTATGAAGTGTACAAAAAACTATCGAAATTAAACAAAAGTCTACAAAAAATTATCGAAAGTTTACAAAAAAGTATCCCAAGTCTGCTAAACTTAACGAAGGTCTGCAAAAAATTATCGAAACCTACAAAAATGTATGGAAAAATTACAAAAAATTATCGAATATCTTCAAAAAATTATCGAAAGCCTAAAAAAATTTATGGAAAGTTTACAAAAAATTATCGAAATTAAAAAAAATTTAACGAAAGTCTACAAAAAATTATCGTAAATCTACAAAAAAATTATATAAAGCCTACAAAAATTTATGGAAAGTTTACAAAAAATTATCGAATGTCTTCAAAAAATTATCGAAACCCTAAAAAAAATTTTAGAAAGTCTACAAAAAACTATCAAAATTAAACAAAAGTCTACAAAAAATTATCGAAAGTCAACTTAGTTTAACGAAAAGCTACAAAAAATTATCGAAACTCTATTAAACTTAACTAAAGTCTACAAATTTTTTCGAAAATCTACAAAAAATCTACAATTTCTTACCCTAAGTCTTAATTATTAACACAAATAAATAACACAATTCTTTAGACGAGTCATCGGCGAGTTTGAAAAATTCGTCTCGGTCCAAAATTTTTGTAAAAATGATGAAAATGCACTCGTGTATTTCGTTCAAGATTACTTTCTAATTTTTTTTTTAACATCTTTGAAACTAAAATAATATTTTTCAACATGTTCTCATAATAATAAAAAAATAACAAAACAAATTTAATTTGTATGTTTTGTTCATTATCATTATTATATAACTTTTATATAAAAAAAATATCTGTACCTACAAACACAACATGTTAAAACATAGAACTGTAATTGAGCGTTGTTTAATTTCATATTAGGAAAAAATTATAGAACATTAAAATGAAATCAAAAATGTTTCATAAAATTTTCTCAGTGATTCAAATTTAAAAGTCTAATTGCAATACAAAATAATAAAATTCATCAACAATTAAACACAATTCAATGAGGATATGCTTGAAAGGAAAGGCAGAAGCTTTAAAAAGTTTTTTAGAGTCAGGTGAGTACTTTTCTATTAACTTTTTACTTTGGCTTGAAGTTACTCCCAAATGTATGCAATTTACACCCAATTTTTATTATTTTTTTATTAAAATTAAATTTCTACTTTTTCTTTGTAAGTTGAATTTTGTTGGAACAATTTCAAATTTCTACGCCTTATTAACACCTTGTTCAATTTTTTTCATTTAAATTCATAGTTATTACATTAAGTTTTTTTTTATTACAATTTTTTGTTACACACATACGAAAATTATTACAACGAATAATAATTTTCCTCTCAAAAGATAATAATTGCAACGTCGCTTGATATAATTTATTAATTTTTTAAATTCATTTTTAAATTGCAAATTGGTTTGATAAATCACCATAAACGAGCTATTTCATGCACTTGCTAATTTTATGTTGAAATTGTGTCTATGGAAAAATTCCATTGAGAACATTTCTTATTGGTACTTTTCCTCTAAAAAAAAGCACACATACATACAAACACACAAATTACAAAGAAAAGTTTGGAAATAAATTTTACGTAATATATTTTATGTAATTATCGCATGAAAGTTGTACGATGATAATTATGAGGAAAAAAAATTTAAATTAAAAAATTTAAAGTGGTTCTGTGTGGACGGAAATGCAATTTTGAATGATAGTTTCAATGCAATTGCAGTGTTTTACCTTAAGGTTAAATGGATTTACCGTCAAATAAGCTAATTTTAATATTATTTGAATTAAAAGCAAAATGATTTAAATTTTGAGAAGAAATAAAATCATACTTTAGTCAAAATTTCACTTTATCTGTCAAAATGTGACATTTGGCATATTAAAATTCTATCATAGTAGGTAGATGAAGTTTGACAGTTCATTTTCTATAGATACACATACATAAACGTCAAAAATGTTGTACGTTTACAGAGATGATCAAATTTTTGACTTGCTTGGCTTGTAAAAATATTGTAAAACAGTGACATCTGTCAAAATTTGACATGAAAGACTTACATGATAAAATGACATCTGTCATATTTTGTAAGTTAGTTGTCATTTAATTTTTTTATTCTAAATGGAAGTTCATGCATATTTTAATCATAAGCTGTTTGAAATTTTATATCTGTTCAAAAATTCGAATATTAAAAATTAGGGACGTCGAAAATAGAAATGCCAAAATGAGATATGTCAAATTTCGGTCAAACTTTTAATTGTAAGCCTTGCTTTAATGCCATGTCAGTTAATTTGTAAGAAAATCCGCATTAGCCATCATTCATACTCGTAAAAATATTCACTATTAAAATAGAAGAGAAATCAACAATTCAATATTGCATTGTGCTAACACATTAACATACATATTGAATGGCAAGGTCATGATCGTCTTCTTATTGCATATTTTGTAACAGTTAATTTATTTATATATAATATTAATTTTATTGACTGCAATTACATGCTTTTTTTTCGTATTAGCATGTCTCGCCAATTTACCTGTGCATGCATGTGAATGTTATTTTTCTATATTAACATGTGACAATAATATTTTTATTGCATACATAAATAAAACCGAACCTACTTTGGTGTAATATCTGCATGCATATTCATACAGTTAACAAATTGAGTTACGATTTTATAATAATAAATGTGAGTAACAATAACAATTAGATTTTAAAGCATGTATTAAATTAAATTTGTGTAAAAATTACATCACAAACTCTCTTTAATTTTTTAATGCTCAATGAAGTGTGTGTGTGTGTGTGTGTGGTCAATTGAATAAATTTTTAATGGTTTGATGGAATTGACCAAAGTAAAAAAAAATGGAATTTACAGAATGAATTGTGGGAAGTTCGTATTAGTTTGTAGAATTTTTTTTCATCAGATCAGATGAACGGCCATTGAAATGCTAGGACATTTGCAGTGTTTAGATGCTTTTTAGGACCTTGGCACTTAAAGGGTTATTACCGTAAGTTTTGATTGCCTGCCGTTCAATTTTCTGACTTTTTGGTTGCAATAGTGCATTTGATATGAAATTCGTGTATAAAATACACTAAAAATACCAACACCATTCAAAAATTTTTCAATTATGTTCCAATAACACTAAATGAGTTTTTGTTTGTTTGTATGTTTCATCGGCTGAATCTATTGATAGGTCACTGCGTTTGAGCTTAAAACAATAATAATAATAATAAAGTGTAATTTTTATTGGTGTTGTTATAATTGACCGAGTAAATACATCGTAATTTAAAATTTATACCTTTTTTATTTGCTGGCCGATACGAAGGCAGAATTTTAATTTACAAATATTTGATATGGTGTGTATTTTCCATAACTGAAGCATAAACAAACAATAAAAATACAAAAAAAAAATTGATGGATCAAATAAATTTAAATCAACTTTTGATAAAAAAATTACGATATCAATGTAGGCATTGCATTGAAGCTCAATTAAATTTTAATGTGAAAAAACTGTTTTATTCACTAAATTTTACGAGTTTTTTAACAATAAATTACCAGGCGTTTCCATTTAAAATGAGTCCATTTATCTTAAAAATATTTAAAATAGAAATTCGTGACATTATAAGAGATTCACATTCAATCATTAAGTCATTTAAAATGATAATGAAGAAAAAAATACAGATTCACGAGCAAACAATTAGAATCTCATCAAATTCTTTCTCTCTGTTAATTAACTTATCGATTCATTTGATTGTTTCTTTAATTGTAGCCTGTGGAAATTAAAAATTCTCTGAAATTTCAATATGAGAATATTTCATTAAAATGTTTTTAGTTTTTAGCTTTGTGAATTGACATGAAAGTTTCCGTCTAACTATTAAAATGCTTTTAAAATGGCATCACAACCGGAAATAATGAAAAGTGTCGTTTTCAACTCTTTTGTCATTTTGCATCAAATTTCAAAGAACAATAACAAATAGAAACAGGCGTTGTTGAAATCAACATAAACTAAATTGAAGAGTTTAAATAGTAATTTTACTGTTGATATTTTCTAAAAGGCGGTTGTTTTTGTTTGTTTTTTGAGTTGGTTTTTATTGTATTTATAAACAAAGTCTATTTGCAGTAGGTTGCTTTAGGGGCTTCTGGCAGTTTTTGATGTCAAATTCATATATGCAATTAAATGCACACTGGAAATGAAAAATAAAATTTTATTTGAAGAAACATTGACGATTAAACGTTAGAAAAGTGCATTTTGATGGGATTAAGCTCATTCAAGTATTTTGGAGAGGCTTTTCCAGGAATGGTCATCCAATCAGGCGGGTGCTCTTAAACAGACTCGTCTCTTTATCAAGGAACTTGATTCCGGTTTATCTAGACAACTGATCAGATTGAACCGTACTGAACTCAGAGTTGTAGTTGTTATGTTCAATGGTCATTGTACTCTAGAATATCATCTCAGTCATTTTGACTCAAGAGATCCAATGTGCAAATGCTGCTCTGAACAAGAGGAGACTGCTGCACATCTGCTTTGTTTTTGACCCAAGTATACCAGATTGCGTGGTATCACGATGGGTGAGTACTTTTTCAGTATCGATTCCATCATAAAAGTAAAAGTATCTGCCTTGTTTAGCTTTCTGAGAAGGTGTGGTCACTTTCCTGATCTGAACTAGGTCTCGTGGACTTTTTTCTTTAGTTGTTTCTCTAGATTTGGTTCCCTCTTCATCAGATATGATGATAAATGGGTATGCACAATGGACCCGTCTGTAGGTCTGAGTGCTGTTTCTCTTCTGAAATCTGATTTGATTTGATCTGACCCCAAACTTTAGACACTTATCTTAAAATTCATTATTAGACCACTCTCCAAAGGACCGTTCTGGAGATTTGCTAAACGACCATGTTCTTTCAGAGTGACGACCGACATACCGTCTGTAATAGTGCATTTTTTCTAACAATATTAAATTCAAAGGTGAGTTGACCACTTTATATTTCTTTCCTGAATAAAATGAAATTGAAATCAAAACTTCTAACAATCATCAACACAAAGCAAGAAAATTCATTGAATAAATTGCAGTTGTCTTTTTTAAGTTTATCTGAAATTTTAAATTGAATTTAGAGGAAATTAAGTTTAATATACAGAAAAAAGTTTGTTTATATTATCTCTTAATTATTATCAAAAGTCATAATGACCGTCATAGATAGATAATATTTAAATGGAATTTCGGAATGACGTTAATTTGGCTCTATTTATGTCGTAAAAATCAGTTTTAAATTTTTTATGGGTATTTTTCCGTTAAAAATAATAGCAAATCATTTGTAAATTAATGATAAAATAAATCAATCAATTACAATACAATTAAAAGATTGTCTTTTGATAAGCCACTGAACGATATTTTTTTCTTGCGTCAAATGGATTATTTGAATTGATAACGATAAGACTAATACTAAATAATTCGAAAAGATATAGAGGCATTGTAAAAAATCAAAAACTTTAATAAAAAATAATCAAACATGCATTCTCATAACCGTGTTTAAAGTATGTCAATGAACAATCAGCAGGTTTATTGATAATAATAAATCGTTTTGCTTGTAGTTTGATAATAAAAAAAAATAAAAAAAAAACAATTACTCGTCTCAATGTTTGTTGATTTTAAGCTTAAATGTTTAACACTTTCGACAGGTTTTGTTAAGTAGTAAAATTTGTTTTTTTCTTAAAGGTAATTGATTGATAAGGGGAAAAAAGTAGTTAAATTTATCGTGAAATTATGGTTTAAATTGTTTAACTTGTGAAAGCTATTAAAAGAAATCATTAAATGATCATTTGAGCTGAGAAGTGTGCTAAAAAATACTTAAAAAGACAGATTTTGTCCCAGATGATATATTTTCCGCAACTGTTCTCCAGTTTGTGATCTTTAGACCTCTCAAATTCGCTTTGATGTCATCGATACATCTTGCTTTAGGAGGAGCTCAATCAACAGGAAGCTGTAAGACAACAAATTCGCGAAGCCCAACAACAACTCGAGGTGCTAAAGAGCAGCAATTACACCACCACTGCACAAAAAGAAGACACAATGACTGTATTTGAACGCCCATCAACCTTCAAACGAGGTGCTTCAGAAGCGGCCCTCTCCACCTCAACACCCTCGACAGAATCCTTCAAAACAAAGGAAAAGAAGAAGCCCTTGGACGATCGTCTGGATTATCTTCGAACAGTTCAGCTAGGACTAGGCTTGGGTCCCTTGGGGGTCCTTGGTTTAGCTTTTGTTAATTCTCCTAGTTTTTACAAAACATGGATATTACTTTAGGTCTTATTAAGGTCATAAAGGCCTTCTGAGGAGTAAGCCTTAAAAGCTTGAATAAGAATTGGCATTTTATACCAGATTGCATCCTTGCAAGAACAAGCGCTCCGTAGAACCTTCTTCACTTCAATTGAAATTTATATCAAGAAAATCGTAAAATAACTGAAATTGTATATAAATTATTCAATAAAACTAAAATAATCACTAAAATTTAATCTATATCCAATTTAAACAAGAGCACCTGATTAAAATTAACACTCAAGCTTAACGTCTGTCACGTGTATTACCTATAATTACTTTATAATACCAATTTTCATTGTACAGCATTATACAATGTCACCAATTTATTTCATATTTGTTCTAATTCCTTAAGAACACTCTAAAAATTAGTTTCTAAATTACATTTCAATCACAAATAACAAGATCATCTTAATTCTTATCACAAACATGAGTGACTCGTGGATTCAATTATAGCCATTTTGCAATGAATTTTTTCTTTTATTGTCTTGAAAAAGATGTTGCAATGGAGTCATTTTACTGAAGTTTGCAGTTTTTGTTACATTTTTCAAAAAAAATTATATTTTTAATTTCAAATCCCAGAAAAAATTATCTCTTGGAATTCAATGAATTGATTTCAAGGTCATTTAAATTAAAAATTTCCTTTAATTGCATCTCACACCTTCCAATTCTCTTGTTTTTGGTATTCATTACCGTCATTTCATGTCAATAACGGTTGAAAAAAACAGTAAAATTTCAGTGCATTTAAATTGCAATTAAAATATTAACTATTTTTTTAATTTTTTACTGATAAAGAAACAAATAAATTTTACTCAATATATTAACACTTTTAACTAGTTAACAAACTTTTATTTGTTTAAATGTTTAATTTACTTCTTTTATATTATTTTTTTATTTGTGTGTATGATTATTTTATTTTATCGCTTTAATTTTCGACATATATTTGTTTGATATTTGTTTTTGTTTGAAAAACGTGTATAATTATAAAAGTCAAGTCACTTTTTTTGTGTATATGCATAACATATTAATATTGGTGACGATTTTATAGACGATTTCAAGTGTGTGAATGTAAAAGAATAATTTTTTTTTTTTTTTTTTCATAATATGACTGTTTTACGAGGACCGTGCAAGTATGTGTGGCATATAAAAGAGTTAAGTCAATGGAAAACAATTTTAGTTAATTTTGTGTGGTATTCAAGGAATGATCGAAGAAAAAAATAATAATAATTAAGTGAATTTATTTCAATAAGATAAAAAAAATTAAACCGATAAAAATTTCAAAAAAATTATTAAAATAAAATAAAATGTAAGAAAATATTCAATATAAAAAAAATATTCATATAAAAAACATTGCAAAATATTGCCAAATACTAACATAATTCGCTTTTGATTGATTTATTTATTTAATGTGTAAGTGAATATCTGTTTTCTTTATATAAATGTATAAATTTTACCTTTTGAAATTCTATCCGGAAAACGAGATAAAATAAATTTTTATTTGTTAAAAGAAAATATCAAAAAAAAAGTACCTTTATATGAATTACACTCAATTCAATATAAAATCCAAAGAAAAAGAAAAATAAGAAGAAAAAAATATAACACATGTGATCCTGTGTGAATGTGATTTATTATTGTATTTTATTGTAAGAAAAAAAAATTGAACTTTTCTTTCTTCAAAGTGACAAAAAAAAATTTATTTATATAATGGAAGTGTTTGTACGAAAATTTTAAGACCTTAAAAGCTTATTTTTAAATAAAGTATTTTTTTTTTCATGGATTATCCTTATTTTTCTATGTTCTTATTCGTGTGTCATTTTCTTTGAAAGGGAGATTCAATAAATTATCATCAGGATATTAAAAAAAAAAAAAAAATTTGAAAAAATTTATTCATTTTTTAGAAGACATTCAATTTTTTTTTAATGAAAATGAATTAAAAATTACTTTTTAATTGAAATTTTCTCAAAGAATCGCCTTTTTACTTTGAAATATATTTCAAATAAATTTGAATTGGTTCAGATAACACTGAAATCTAAACAAAAATTTCCATACACATAAATTATTATTAAAATATTTGAATAGTTATTTTCATGTAAAGAGACTTGTTGCATATTTTTATTATAAATTCAATTTTTTTTCCATATTAAATTCAATTTCCGTTCACTTTAACCCTAAATTAACTGAAATTACAATTCATAAAATTTACGTAAAATTTTAATAAATTATTTTATTTGGACAATCGAATTTTTTTGCATTGAACTTTGAATTAAATTTTAAAAATTTAAGAGAAAAATGTACGATTTTCCATTTTGGGTTAATTTAATGAAAAAATACAAAAAAATCAAGATGACAAGGAAAAAAATGCACTAGAAAGAAAATTCCAATTTACTACAATTTACTTTTAATAGAAAAATATTTTAAACATTCAGCTCATGCAATTAAATCTGTTAAATCTCCCTTCAGTTTATTCCTTGTCTAAGCTAGACATTGCCTTAGTGTTAAAGTGTGTGTGCTCACTTGCAATAATAATATAAGCATTTAATTTTAAAAGCTTTTTAATATAATTTAAAAAAAATAAAAAAAAAAAATTGAAGTGAGAGAGAAAAAAAATACATGGTAAAAATAATTGGATAGAAACTAAAAAAAATAAAATAAAAATGTTACCGTTTTTTTAAATGAATACTCGTATTTGTGTGTTTTTCTTCCACAACCCATATTAAAGTGAGTGTTATGTGAGATGCATTTTAAATGTTGACTGGAAGAAAATTGAAGTTTAATTTAAAAAAATTCTATTAAATTATTACAAGGAATTTAATTTTTCTTATAATTAATGTTACATTACGATTAATTTAATGTTGGGAAATGAGATTCGTTCACTTACCGTAATCGATTCCAGGGAATTTCAGTCCCTACATGAAACAATTTCTAGTCAAGAAATTAACCCCGCCCTATTCTAGAGTAAGGCAGAGTGAGTACGGAATCTGTATACAGCTACACAGAAATCTAGGATTGAATCCGTGCAACGTAGATTTGTTTGTTTCGCGCTTCGACGATCCGTATGATCTTTCTCCGTACGAACATAGACTGTCACTTCTTGGTCTGAATACTCTGATTTACAGACGTGTAGCACCTGATTCCTCATTTTTTCTGAAACTGCTTGACGGATCTCTAAATACCCCTCAGTTACTTGATATGGTCGAATTTAATCATAATCCCTACCCAACCAGACGTAACCTGTCTTTATCTATAGTTACTCATCGTACTAGTAACGTGACAATGAACCCATGACCAGGATGCAGTTGACTTTTAATCAACTTAGAGATATAGGCTTGTCAAATAAATCATTACGGGTGAAGAGACACAAACTTCTGAACATGAGACGTGTAGGGATGGTTAATTTAAGTCTGTACCTGAAAAGATAAGGTTTTTTTTCAGTCTTTGTTAAGACATTTTCCTTCGAAATAATGTTGTCTAAAAGACAGAATAAAATCCATTGTACTTCATTTTTCCAACAATCCAATAATCATCACGACATGTCCAATTCAATCAATTCGCAACTCTTCCCATCCCTAAAAAAAATTAAAACAAATTAAATTTTGCATGAAATTTTATAATTAAACCAATGAAAATGATAAAAATAAATAAATTCCACAAATATTTTTTTTCTGACTTACCATTCAATTTTTATTGCTATGCCACTTCACCACATTTATAATTATATATTAAAAAATTTCATGTTCCATGTCCCACAACATTTACATATTTTTCATTAACGAAAATACAGAATAATAATTAAGTTTAATATGAGAATTTCTCTCATAATAATAATCATAACATTTTTTATATAATATTTTAATATGAATCCTTTCATGCATGCAAAATTTGGGCCCTGAAATTATTTATAAATTATGATATTTTTCCATGAATTTGCTTGTAATTCAAACCAGATCAAATGGAAAAATTAAATGGATGTTATTGTTAAGCTTAATTGAAGTCCTTTAAAATATTTTTTATAATTTTTCCTTGCATCGCTTGGTTCATCATTTTCGACATTTGATATAAAATTTTACATCAAAAATTTATTTTAAATGAATATCAAAATATATATTTTAAAAAAATAGTAAAATGAAACCACATTGTGATGCGACTACACACTACACTGATTATAATTTAAATTATCATTTATTTTGAAAGTGTCATGTTTAATGTATTTTAATTAAACAACGAATTGCACTGTGCAACAAATTTTTTTAGTACGCATTATTTTTGTAATACGAATTTAATTCTTACAATGAAATCACAAAATTATTTGAATTTAAGAGTAAATTTTTATTAAAGGCAACATATTTTTTTTTAAATTAATATTATATTGACATTACAGATAAAGCAGATAAATTGTCGAACAGTTCAATAATAATGAGACTACATAAAATACTGTGTTAATGATTCATAACATAACACAACGCACAACTGATAATAATTATCAACAATAATAATAATTATTATTATATTCATACTGAAATTTAGTTCTTTGCTGTTGCTTTTTATGAAATTATAGGTGATTGATGCATAATTAATATAAATTAAAGTATGATGATAATGAAAAAGACATGGACACGAGTTGCACGATCCATTGTGAGAAAATAATTAAAATGAAAATAATTGTATTTTAAGTTAGAAAAAGAGATTTTAATTTATGATATTGTTTGCAATGCATCAAATTTTTTTATGATATTTATTTATAAATAAAAAAATAATGTGTTTCATGGAAAATTTCAATAAGTTAATCTTAGTTATATTTTTTTGTTTTGCAAATTTGGATGTCAATAAAAAATATATGAGAGCTCAATAAAATAATAAAGTTGGAAGAGGCTTAACTGGGTTTATTGCTATAAACATAAAAAAAATTTATTATACATCAGAAGTTATGCCGATTTTTATATCTGTAAGGCGCTAACTGACAGAAAGCAATCATAAAAATGTTTTATTACTCTCTTTATTTAATGTATCATAGAGTAAAGTATTTTTGCTTTGAAATTTTTGTTTTTTTTCATTGAATAAGGTTGAATGAACCATTTAAGGAAATTTATGAATTTAAAATAGAATGCTTTCAAATTCTTGGAAAACTTTTGTATTTTGATATTGATATCAACACACAAGTGAGGTCAAACATCACGGTTAATGACAAATGATTGGACTTGTACTGATTTAAATCTTTTTATTTTACCATGGCACATTCAAGCCTAGGCCTGTTGTTTAAAACTTGGAAAATAATGGAAATTGTCTTATCTTACAACAATACAATGAAATATTACTTTAAAAAGAAGTCAACAAAAGTTACTAGCTCCCAAAAATTTTACTTCACTCTTTTATTAGAAAATAATTTTAAAGTAATATAATCCCATGATACATTGATGTTGTTAATTTAATGTAAGAAAATGCAGAAGAAAAATGGCTTATCTATACCTCTGAATCCAGAATCGTCAGAATAGTCCCTAAACCTATTGGGCAAAATGTTATTAGACGTTGGTCTTGATAATATTCCAATAGGTCTTCGGTGTACTGCCAAAGGAATGTCGAAAGGTATCGTAGGACGTTTATTGGCTGTATCTTTCCAGTACTTCTCATCCACGTTCAGTGGCTCCAATTCTGGGCATGAACATGGTACTTTGTAAAAAAAATCCAATTAAAGCGCCTTCCAATCACAAAAAACCCGTTTTTAAAAGTGTCAAAAATCACCAATGGCGATAATAACTTTATTTCGATTTTAAATATTTACGATCAGATTAACTAAATAAATAGAAATTATTCATATTTATAACGGTTATAAATAAAGTTAAAATAATAATAATAATTAAACAATTATTTATAATAATGCTTTGTTTTGTTTGTGAATTTATCATATTATTTATTTATAAATAATGTATTTTTCAAAGTTAATGCTACAAATTTATAAAAATAATATGATTAAAACACTGATATTTTTGGGTGTTTATATTCAAAAAAGCTAGAGGGTGAACAAAATAATAATGATTAAAATTTATTTTATGCGAACTCCTAAAATTATCAACGGTTTGAGAAAGTTAAGACTACCTTTAAGACAGAGCTCTTCAACGCAAAAGTCTGATGAATAAATCACAGAAAAAAGTCAAACAGAAATTCGAAATTTTTCTTCTGTAAGGTTTGAAATAGCATGAAACCAAAAACAATGAAAAATTGGATCTTGAACTTAGACATTCATTGGTATGTTCACTGGTCATTGTGCTCTAGACTTTCATCTCAGTCACTGAGGCATAAGTGATACAATGTGCAAATGCAGCTCTGAACAAGAGGAGACTGCTGCACATCTACTATGTATATCCCAAGCATGCCAGATTTCGTGGTAGCACGCTGAGTGAGTAGTTCCCCAGTATTGATTCCATCATAAAAGTGAAAGTGTCTGCCCTGTTTAGCTTTCTGAGAAGATGTGGTCACTTTCCTGAACTGAACCAGGTCTAGTGGATTTCTTGTTACTTTAGTTGTTTCTCTAGATTTAGTTCCTTCTTCATCAGATATAATGATAAATGGGTATGCATAATGGACCCGTCTGTAGGTCTGAGTGCTAGTTCTCTTCTGAGACCGCTCTAGAAATCTGAACTTACTATGGTAAAGACACTTAACCATAAGATGTTGTATGTCTTGGATAAGACGACACTCGTATTGCTAAGTACGTCAACCCTAATTGGACGAACGAAACGTACATGTCAAACAAAAGCCAGTCAATAAGTTCGTTGATAACTCCAGTAAAACAAAAATTTAATGAAGAGTATAAATTTTTGATTAATAAATTTGAATAATTTTGCATAAACCACAAAAGCCATTCTCAATTTTGATAAAAATGAATAATTTTGTGTGTTATTTAACGTGGTCCACTTGTGTGGCCTACATTCCTACTTGCAACCACGAAAATTGCATTCAATGCATTTTGCATTATCATTATAATTGAAGATGATACAATTATAAATTTTATTATCACAAATGTATAAATGAACACTTTTCACGTGAAATTTTATTTTACTCATTAAATAGAAGCATAAATTTTATGATTTATTCCAATTCATGTCTCATTTCATGTGATGCACTTTTCAAAGATGATGATGAAAATTAAAACTGTCAATGCATTATTATTATAATTAAATCAAAAAAAAGTCAATTGATACTTTAATCAAATTTTGTTAGTGTGACAATTTCAACGTCAAAGTATCAAAATAATTGATCGGAATATGTATTATTTTAGTTTGCGATGAAAACTATCAGATTCGATTTGAGGAAATAAAAACAGTTGAAATGAAACGCGAAACAATAATAAAATTAAATCTGCTTTGATTTTTGATTTCACATAAAATTTTAAATTAATATTGAGAGAAAAACACACACATGCACACACACTTATTTTATGAAACAGAATAAAATATAATTGATAGGAAAAATATTTATTTATTAATAAATTTTCAAATATGAGTGTTGAGTAGTGCGATGAAATATTGACGTCAATATACTGTCAATGCAATAGTGCAACTATGATTTTATTGATTTTTGTAATTAGAGCTCTATTTCGTTTCATGTTTTGTTTTTTTGGAATGAAAAATGATGGGTTTAATTGCAATTGAAATTGATATGTTGCACTAAGGACTAATTGAATGTGATCCATGAACTCTTGGAAATTGTATAATTGTAATAATTGGTCATTTTATAGTGGTGGCTCACATCAATCATGATTATTAATGGGTAAAATACGTAAATTAAGCTTGATTAGTGAATAAATTGGCATGCTGGTTATCTATGAAATTGAAATTAATTTAGAAATGTACCAACCAAAGAGCATTAATATGTTTTGATTGAGTTAATTGACCATAATTCAATCATACACAAAATTAATGGTCAGATTCGTGAGTTACACTGTAAAATGAAAAACTCGAACTTTTCTAAAATTAGTAAGAAAATTAAAAAAAATTGAAAAATTTTACTGTAAATCTCCTTTAAAAGCGGCCAACCTGCTTGTCATGTATGAAAATAAAAAAGATATGAAAAAAAATGTTACGCAATCTCATAACAAGATATTTTTTCTTTTATAAAAAATATAATTTGATAACAAAAAGGAACATTTAATTTTACTTCCGCTTTCAAATTTCTCAAATAATAGGATTGGATATACGAAGAATTTTTTTATATTTTTTATTATTTACAGGTATGATATTGATTTCATCATTGTATAATAATAAAAAAAAAATTCTTCCACAATTTCTATTTTTTTTCGTCTCCAATATTAGATATATCACATTCCTGTTACATTTTCTTCGAAATTTGTATTAAATGTTTAAAATGAGACAAGAGAAGTGATTTCTTTACTTTAAAACATTTAAGTTCATATGAAATCAAATATTTTTTGTTTGAACGTTCAAAACTCACTAAATCAAATTTATTATTATTATTATTATGAAACATCAATGGCTCAAATGTTATTCAAATCACGTACATTTAATCCAACTTCTACGTTGCGTTGGAGTACACTTTTGTTGTTAACTCATTTCTTGTATCGCTCTCTTTCGTTCTTCTTGAAACTTGATCTACAAACAAAAATAGCATGAATTAAACGGCAGTCTTTTGTTAAATTAATATTCTTACATAATACATTTTTCTTTTCTTTTCTTTTCTTTTAATTTTACAACTAATTTTTTTTCTACATTTAAGGGTATGTGCATTACGTAAGATATATAAGAAGTTTATAATATTAATAAAAAATTAAAAAGGGTAGAGAAATATTCACTAAAAAAAATTCAGTTCATGTGCTCAAAATGTGATTGTTCGGCGTTGGCCATACGAGCAATCTGGCGAATGCCAGAAAGGCAGCAGTTGATCGTTTAGATCAAATTTAGCGTAAATTTTAAAGAAAATTATACAGAATGCCAGGGCCGTTTATAATTTTCAATCCGGCCCCGATTCGGCACTAACTTTGGTGAAATTTGATCTCACCTAAATTTTTTTCATTCACTGAAAGCTCTTTTTTTCTTTCATAATCGGAACATGCTCAGAAGATAAATTTCGAACAGAAGCTTCTCAAAGATTTTTATGTTTGATCTTATTTAAACCTGATTTGAAAAAAAAATTTGCCTGATCGTGCATTTTTGTTTTTTAGTTTTAATGAACCCCAAAAACCGATTTCTAATCACTTTAAGTCATTTTCGTCGAATGAACATATCGCACTGAATATATTTGCAATTCCCGTGTTTTTCCATAAAATTGTTATTATTAAAAAAAATTATATTTTTCTCAAGAAATGTTGTTTTGTTTATCTAATGATGACTCAGTTTTGCGTTCCAATTAAAACTAGTCGAATAATAAATTAAAATAAAAAAGTGCTAATTTAATTTAAATTTTAATTAAATTAAAATCATTAAGAAAATTAGCGATCAACATCTAATAATATGAAATTAGCTTAATAAAAAAAATAAAATTTAAAGTTACTTGAACTTGTTATGAAGAAGCCCATTTATAAAAATTTTTTATTATTTTGGCGCCCGTCTGTTCGTCTGTATCACTTCCACGAAGACGGTGCCATGGCATACGTTTTGAAAGCAAAATTTGCATAAAATTGATATGAAAGTCATTAAAATTTTCGAAAAACCATAGAAATTTTAATTTAACGGAATTTGGTGTCTGGAAATGCGCTCGTGTATATCGTTCATGATCACGTTTATTTTTATTTTTTAATTTATTCTTGATTTAAATTGCATTGACTAGCACAATCAACACTTTTTAATTACTTTCTCAATTTTGATACTAATTTCAATTATTACAGACATTTTAATTAAATTAATTTTTTTTTTAATTTTTAACTTTTGGACAACCTCCCAAAAAATGCAAATAAAATGCCTATTTTATTACCAGTGAAAGATTAACTGGGGAGGAAAGACAAGGAGGACTGAGTCTTCTAATAAAGGGGGTTATATTTAAATATTTGATATTCAGGGACGGATTGAAAAATATTTACGACTCTGCCATTCTGTATGACTTTCTTTAAAATTTACTCTAAACTTAACTTTTACAAGACGATCGACTGTGGCCTTTCTGGCATTAGCCAAATTGTCCATATGACCAATGCGCCACTGACTATTCCCCTTCACGAATCCACCCCTGATTATTACAATCAAGAACAGTTGTACGCCAAATATAAACAAAACAAATTTTTTTGGGAGACCAAGAATGCATTTTACTGCAATTTCATAAGAATGCAAATCTTCTAACTTACAATTATTTGAATTTTTTAAGTTAAAATAATACGAGTTTTCATCAAGAAATGTTTATTCATAACAATGTTATTTGTAAATCATTAAGATAAGTGCATTTAAAAACATTTAAATTTTTCAATTGAAAATGTCCCACAAACCACATATGATCATAAACTCCACCCAAAGCTCAGACCAAATGACTAGAGTCGACAAGGCATTCTCTTCGAATTCAGCCAGCCGGGCAACCGCCAAGCTTAGAGCCTTGTTTGTAGAATGAACTCAGTAGCGATTATGTGAGATTTTCTTAACCAAGAATTTGAACTGTTTTGATGAAATTTTAATCAGGACATTTAAGTGAAATAAAAATTAAAACAGACACCGCCTTAAAATCGCATTAATTTCAAATTTACTAATTTTTACTAAAAATAGACATTTGTCGTCTTAGAACCAGGCATTCAAGAAAATATTTTGCAACAAAAGTTCTTTTCTTTATTTTATTGTGAGTTAACAAAAAAAAGAGTAACAGAAAAAAAAACTGAAAGAAAATTCTTAACTTGATTTGTAACAAAACTTTTGTATACACATATTTTTCTTTATTATTTACATTCATGAGACGAGAGAGTAATTTCTTTTATTTGGTATTCACTCATTACTATTATTAAAATGAAAAAAAGAAAAGCCAATGAAAAATGGTTGAAACATGACCTAATTTTTTTTTTCTTTAAGCTTATTCATTTGTTTTTTTTTTATTTTTTTAATGCGTTTTGTTTTCACTTTGTTACAAAAAAGTGTAGGAATATTAAACGCATTTTTAGAATTCAAAAAATTCATTCAATACTTTTCTTAATTTTTTTTTTAATATTCAATTCCAAGAATTTTTACAATTTAATACACCTTTAAAATACTTTAAGTGATCAACAAAAAACTGTCAATATTTCATAATATAATATGATAAAATAAAATTATTTCCCATCATCTTCAATTTTCTTCTCATGTCATATCAGTGTAACAGAACACTTTTTTTAAACTCATTGCATTTGCATTTTTAGCATTATTATGATGTTTGATGTAAATAAATGCAATAAATTTTTCATTTCTGTCGAATTCTCTTTCTATGTGTGTGTCTGTATGTGTGTGTGTGTATTTGTACTTGTATATGAAAAATATTTTAACCACTTCCATAAATGCTTCATAGAACATAAATTTAATTTACGTATTCTATAAAATTTTGATGCAAATTGAATTTATCTTTTGATATCATGTTTGTGGGAACTCAATTTCATTCTAATGCTATTCATATTAAAGTCAAAAGAATTTTGTAAAATTATTATTAATATTAAATTTTAACAATTTTAATGTTTCATTTCAATGGAAAAAAAATATTTGGAACACATTTAAAAAATTCCATTTAATATCGGTGCATTTTTGACCGATAAAGCTTTTTTTATTATTTTAAAAATTCCAAAGGAAACCCATTGTGTGAAATCTCAATCATGATATCAATTTATTAATTAATTATGATGATTATTTAAATTTTTTATTGGATTTACGATAATGATCAAGTGCAGACATTTGTGATGCAATCGCAATAAAAAGTGTGTTTTTATTAACACTTGATTGTACTTGATTAAAATATAGTTTGAAGAATACTTGAATATTTATCGATACAATTCAATCCAAGTATGCGTTGTGTAATTTTTGCGTATCACGTTTTAATAAATTAGATTATCTTATCTTAAATAAATTAACTTTATCGTGCGACTTAATCCATTTATTTATTATTTTTCAATTTTTATTCCAGATTTATGATGTCTAACTCTGACACGCAAAACAACGAACACGCTGTAATTCAGCCTGCAATTTCAGCTGTAACAGCACCAATTACAACGGCAACAACAACGCCATCTGTGTCACAAAATGTGTCTCGCAAAGTCAGTATAAATTCTGACAAAGGTCTGGATAATCCGGCGTATGAGCATCATTATCATACATCGACACCACGCCGAAAAATCTCCACAAATACGACAGAGCACAGTGAAATTGGCCCCGTGCGACGAAAAAGTATTTTACATAATACGGCACACGAGCATCACGTGGATAAGTATAACGGGACAAGACCACCGCAAATTAATGTGGAAGCACCAAATGGACTGGCAACCCTAAAAAACATCGAAAATTTAGAGAAATCATGGATTTATAGTTTTTGTATGCAGTGTCGTAATAAAAAGGATTTAGATAGTGATGCATGGGAACCACCCGGCTGGCAAAGAGTGTGTCCATTTCCGTTTTGTCCGCCGTACAGACAAGTGGCGCGTGTGTTATCAATTGTTTTGATAGGTAAATTAAATTACATGAAATTAAAATGATTTAAATTCAATACATTTTATTTCAGGTTTTCTTTTATGGGTTCCCTTGTATGCCATAGTGGGAGAAAGTGCTGCCCCTGGTGGCCAATTATTTAGTTTAGTCGTTTTAACAGTGGGTGCTAATTTAGGTGGATGGCTCATTTCACTCACAACCCTGCCAAGATTGATCGGAATGTTGTTCACAGGTATTTTGTTACAGGTAATGACAAATTTTTAAATTCAATTCAAATTTTTGACCGTTAACCGTTAACAATTTCATTTTTCATAGAATCTTGGTTGGGTTAAAATTGACGACATTGAACCTGTCACTGCAGAGCTACGTCGCATTGCATTAACGATAATCCTAATTCGGGCTGGGCTTGAAATGGATCCAGTCGCTTTTAAGAAGATCTATAAGACAATTTTAAAGCTTGCAATTATCCCTTGGTTTGTTGAAGCTGCAATAGTTGTTGTAATGGCACATTTTTTGCTTGGACTACCATGGTTATGGTCTTGTTTGATGGGTGCAATTTTTGCCGCTGTATCACCAGCTGTTGTTGTCGCTTGTTTATACCGATTGCGTGTCAAAGGGTATGGGGTCGTAAAGGGAATTCCAACACTTATTATTGCTGTATCGGGTATTGATGATGCCCTTTCAGTCGCTGTTTTTGGCATTTTAAGCAGTTTAATGTTCATGGAAAACAGTAGTTTAGCATACCAAATTTCACAGGCTCCTGTTTGTATTTTCGGTGGATTAGGATTTGGCGTGTTATGGGGATGTCTGTCACGAATTGTGCCAGAAAAAGGTGATGAGTATGTCGTGCCAATTAGGACACTGATGTTATTGGGTGGTGGATTGTTAGCAATTTATGGAAGTGAGGAGTTGCATTATGAGGGTGCTGGTCCACTTGGTGCTGTCTTCGCTGCATTCACAAGCTCACTATTTTGGTGTCGACAAGGATGGGATTTGGAAGATAATCCGGTGGCAACTGCTTTTGAAATATTTTGGATGATTTTTGAGCCAATTTTGTTTGGTGTTACTGGTGCTACAATCAAAATTAACGAACTCGATGCTGAGACTGTCAAATTTTGTCTACTTATATTGGTCACTGGAGTTGTTTTACGTATTTTGAGTACCATTGCGATTTCATTTGGGGATAAATTAAATTGGAAAGAACGAGTAAGTAAAATTTCCTTTTAATACAGAGCAGGGTTGAATATAAAATGTTGTCCAAGAAGAGGAGCATCCCCCTTCAGGATGACAAACCCCATCTCGTTAATCCGTTCTTGAAACAAGTAAAAAATTATTATTTAAATTTATCATTTCTTAGATATTTGTCTCCCTTGCATGGATGTCAAAAGCAACTGTCCAGGCAGCTCTAGGTCCAGTAGCACTTCGTCACGTATTGAAACAAGAACCCAGTGAAGAGAGGGATAAATTAGCACAATATGCAGACACTGTTCTAGTTATTTGCATCCTGTCAATTGTAGTCACTGCTCCCATTGGAGCAATTCTCATATCAATCACCGGTACAAAACTTCTCAAGAAAACTAAGCAACCAGTCAATACAGAGGGTATGCCATTAAAATTTCACATTTTAATTCAAATTCATAATTTTATATTAAATTAAAGGCTGGAGAAGAAGCCACCGACCATCTTTACACGACATCAGTATTATAGATGAGGAGGAAGAACGCGAAGATCCAGGTAAAATTTAAATTTAATTAAAATATTTTCAATTTCAATTAATAATTAATTTTTTTTCACACAGAATCACCATCCGACAAAACAACTCGAGAAAATACTGCTTCAAATAAGCATTTGACGGCACCGTCATTTACCATTACCAAGTAATGTTGTTATGAAAAAAAATTGTGAAAATTATTTGCACTCTTATTGTATCTTTCTAATTTAATGCTAAATATTAAAAAAAAGATATTTTTATTATTGTATGAAATTTCAAGTAAATAACATTTTTCTGCTTGGAAAATTTCAATAACATAATATTTTAATTTTACTTGCTTCAAGCACTTAAACAATTACATCTAATGAGCATTTTGTTTAGTATTTAATTTATTTAATGACCTTTTTGACTTAATTATAAACAGTAAAAAAAGGAAAGCAAAACAACAATGTACCTTTTTCTTGCCTCTACTGTTAATTGCCGTTTCCTACCATAATTACCTATATTTTAATTATGTATCTGGCTTTTCTGATAATAAATGTTTAATTTAATTTTTAATGAGTGAATCCTAGGCCTTGTAAAGCAATATTTTGAAATTTAAGTTGAATTGAAATGAAAGAGTGAAAGGATAATGATTAGCTGTAATTTGCCTCCTACAGTAAATAACTTATCTTATTCTGTATGCATAAAATATTAAATGTTTCAATTATCTTTAAAGAAAAATACATCTTTACTCTTCACATTTTATGCTTTGGAAATGCAAAGTATTTTTTGTTAGGATTTTGATGCTTACTTGTGCAAACATAATCATCCATTTATCTTCAAGCATTTTCTACATACGTGTACTACACACACACACACACACATACGTGCACACAGAAATTGAATGGATATAACTTTTCTCTTACTTTTTTTTATTATTAATACTTTTTTTTCACTTCTCTCTGTGATGTGGTATGTAAATTTGTATCATACAGATCACTAAATAAATATAAATAAATGAAAATCAACCATAAAATAATAAAAATAATAATAATAATAATATAAAAAAAAAGTTATACGAGTAATGATGGTATATAAATCCCCTTTTTAAAGGTTATAAATCAATTTACATGTGCAAATAGTGCCGTAAATGTAGTAAATGCAGATACACACAAATTCGATAAAACGAGCAAATATTGGAAGAGGATTAAGTAAAAGTTATTGAGAGTTGATTTCATTTTAATGCTTCAAAGAGATGAATTTGAATTCTAAACATATTATAAATAAAATATTAGTTTGAAATTGAAGGATTGGATTAACAAGGGAATTATATGCAAGGAATTTTAAGACATTTAAAATAAGACTGGAATGTTACATGAAAGCCATGGAATTCCTGATATAGTAGGGTGATGTTAACATTTACCGTTATTTTAACACATAAACGACCGTTACTGGAAATTATGAATTTAAAGTACATATTTTTGGCTATTTTTATTAAGATCAAAAATTTGTATTTTATGTAAATTTTTAAAAAAAATTCCCAAAGTAAGGAAGGGCCATTTTTTACTTAACTCCTTCTGGAATATGGGGTTCTATATGACTCAAACCGTGTTGTCATAAAAATGAATATTTTGAAGTTTTTCGATTAAAAATATAAATTCTGGTTGTAATGTGGCCAGTTTTTTGTTAAAAATCTTCTAAGAATTTTGAAAAAATCCAAAAATATTACACTGCTTTTAAAACCGTATGATCCGGAAGGAGTTAAAAAATGGTTTTGGGTTACGAGCGGTAGACGGTTGTACCACCCTATACAAAAATACCTCAAATAATGAAAGAAAATATCCATCTAATTCAGAAAAATACATGGTCTTAGGGAAATTGAAGTGTTAAACCGCGAAATTGCCACCATATAGGTCTAGAGACCATCCATACAGACGCCAAGTTGGCACCAAGTCCTGAAAGACAAAAAAAACTATTGAGCTAATAAATTTTGATAATTTTTAATACCTCAAAAAAATTGAGTCATCGCGTTTATTTCAGAGTTGCTTAGACCGGCCTAGTATAAGCATAGAAAGGCAGATAAACGGTAAATGATAACACTACCCTAGTTAAAGAGAAATTCTTTGAAATTATCTGATTATGATGAAATTAAATCGTTAAAGTGAGATCAAAATCTTGCAAGTAAATCCTAAAATTATTTCGATTCAAGAAAGTAAAATAAATATGATTAATAATTATAAATAAAATTTCTGTTAAATTTATAGCTAAATTATAGATTATAAATAAGAAGAAACTAGTAAAATATTAGTTAGATGTGTATATTATAATAAAAAAATATTATATACAGTCAAGGCTCAATATAGTGAAAAATAAGCTGTATGAGTACGTAATGATTCTATTTAATGAAAAGTCAGTTTCAATGGACCAGTTTCTATAGATTCTGACTTTTCATTATATGAAATCATTACGTGCAGCTTATTTTTCACTAAATGAAGACTTCACTGTACAATCAAAGAAAATATTTTTATGCCAAAAACCATATTTTAGTATATTTTATGAATAAAAAATAATATCAAAGTGTACATAAATGCGAGTGTCTATATGTGAGTCAGGAGAAATATTCTTCTTCTTTTTATTATTTATTTCATAAGTTTTATAAATATATTAAGATTTTTCCTCTACTTTTTTTTATAACGTTTTATTTGTTGGATGTTAAAAGAATTCAAAAACAGACACAAACAAAATGCTCCATAAATCATCAATTTTTTTTCCTGAGAAAAAAAAGGATTTTATTTATGTGTTAGTTTTTTTTGCTGTATTCTATAAGGATATATTAGAAATCTTTCAATGAAATATGTAAAATGTTCCAAGAGAACAGAAGAGTGCAAAACTGTAGTGATATTTAGTTGTAAAGGTTAAAAAAATTATTATATTAGAGGTTAAGCATTGTTATTTTTGTTCTTATTCTAAGAAAGTTCAAATAAATGAATTTAATTTTAAAAATAACCAGACGTCTCCATTTTTCATTTCATTTCCATTGCAATGAATGATTTAATAAAAAAAATAGAAAAAAATGTGTCTCACGACTTATAATTGTAATAATGATCATTTATCATATTTTTTTTTATCATATATTATTGCAACATTATTATAATTAATGACACGAAGAACAGAGACAATTACCCAAGTAATTTCACACACTTAAAGCGCATCACTTAGAAATCTGTCATATAAATAATGAAATAATACTTTAGAAGATTTATAACTCACTTACAAACACTTAAAAATTAAAAGTTGAATTGTTATTTCACAACAAGTGATAACTTATAACTTTGCTCTTCTCCTTACTAGGAAAACAATTATGAAACGACAAATGGTGATAATAATTTTAATTGTTGCACGATTATTTATTTATAGTTTGTTAAATATGAATAAATTTTTTAATATCTTTTGAACAGTGAATTATTAAGTGTGATAATTGATTTAATGATGTTTTAACTGTATTTTTAGTATGACAACATACTAAAAATTAATGAAATGCATTCATGAATGTAAAAAAACATGAGAAAAAATTTTCAATGCATTTTTTTCAAACCGAAAATATATCAAATTTTGTCCGATTGAGGTCATTTTTACACCAAAAGAGAACTGAGATTTTGTAGATTTTTCTACTTCAAACAGCAGTTTGATTACTGAGACGGCTCAAAAGTTAGAATTACTGAAATTCATTCAAGAATGTAAAAATTATGAGAAAAAAATTTTAATGCATCACAAAATGTCTAGTTTTAATTATTTTACATTTAATCCATTTTATCATTTAATGTATCACATAAAGTGGTTGCTTTAAAATTATTTTCCTTTCAAATATGCACCTGAAATGATAAATTAATTGTAATGAATTGCTAATAAAATACCCAAATCCCTTTACCATTGCATTCAAGGAAACAGACAAAATTTCTATGGAAACCATTAATTTGAAGAGTAATACCACGAGATAAAGTGGAAGTGGAATATTGCAAATCAAAATGATGATTATTATTAATTGTTGGCTTTCAAGTGAAATTTTACAAATTAAAATACAACTATCCATGGACGATTCTGCAAAATTTCAAGCCTATTATACTTGAAATTGTGAAATTTAAGATATTTCAAGTCACTTTACTTTTTTTTAATGAAATTAATGACATAGAAAAAAATTATATAATACTTTACTTCCTCTTCGGCGTCACAATATCAAAGTCAGCCTTAATACATTTAAGTTTCAGTGACTTCTTCTTCCGTTAAAATAATATGATAAAACAAAGTGATGGGAACAAACATACAAAAAAAAAATATTAATTAACTTTTTCCATCTTATTAGCATCAAGTTCAAAATTATGTCATTTTTGTCTCTAATAAATGTTTTGTTTTTTATTATCATTTAAGATTTTGTATTGCTTTTGTTCCTTTTTTATTCATCATCATCATCATAAGTAGTAAATGCTTTTTATAAGACAGGACTTAAGAAATAAAACATTTACTCAACACAAATATTGTCATTCAGTTTATTTGACAGCAGCTGGCAAGTATTAAAAATAAACTGATGATGTGAATGTTGTTGAATGCGAATGAATCTTTGTCATAATGTCAAAATTGTGCTTGCTTAGGGAGCAAAAAAATAAAATTAAGTATAAAATGAAAGAAAAACAAATCAAGGGAAGAAATGGCAAAATAATTGTATAAGCCACCAAATTTTATGTAATGAAAAGACACACATATTTCTGCTTCATAAATTTATAAGCTTTATGATTTTTATTATTAAAGGAACAGAAATCACACACAAAAATATATTAAAATAAAAAAGGGAACAAAAAATAAAACAGAAATAATAATAATAATTATTATCTATTTATTTACATTTGAGCTAACTAAATACCATTTTCATTTTATGAAAATTGTCCTAAATACATCTTAAAACATACCAAAGTAGAGTTATAAGGCAAAAGAAAAATGAAATGAATAGAAAGAGAATTAAAATAAAGGAAAGGCATTAAATGAAGTGAAAAGAGTAAATATTGATTCATGAGATGATAATAATGACATTGATACAGACACTTTTTCATTTAAAAGGAATACGGTTTTGACAAACTTTTTTCTCCTACATAAAGTTGTTTGCAAAGAAAATAATTACTCTGATCATTATTAATATTAACGATTTCTTTATATAGTTTATAATCATCTACAAGGTCTTCAACATAATTTTGACCGTTCTGTACTTGGTTTTGGAAAAATTTCTTACATTACTCGCCCCACAACTAATATCTAGTGTTGGCCTGGTCAAGAATTGAATTCCAGAGTTTTTCTTTTTCTTTCCAGTTTCTCACTTGGAGCAGCCTAAAACCTGAGACCAAAATTTGAGACCATTGATCAAGTTAGGTCTTCAGCATGACAACCATTTGGATCGTACCTGACAGCTGTCACTAGAGTTCGATCTTGGTCCATTCGTTTTATAAGTGAAGTCAAATTTTATGAGTCAAATTTTAACATGAATTGAATTCTGATGTCAAAATTCAAAACACCCTGTATTTTTTTTTTGGTTTTGATTGATTTTTTCAATATCACTTTCGAACTTTGTTTCATATTGAAAAATTTGTTGTTAATTTTTTAAAAGAATAAATTTAAATTTAAAATTCCCTTATAAGATAATGTCATGTGAGTATTGTAATTTTGACTGGGAAAATCCCGATTTTTCAAATAATACTAAAACTTGACAAATTTTCGACATTTTTAAGTGTTTTAGTGCATTTCGTAAGAAAAAATGCACTTTTACTGACGGTTTGTCCGCCGTCATTCTGTCACTCCGTTACTCTGACACTCCGACCCTCATTTAGCTCCAGAACTCCGGAACGGTTCATTGGAGCGAGGTTTTTTTATTAGATAGAGGAGGTCATAAGGATGATTTTAAACTCATTAGCTTTGAGATTGGGCTGTGGCCTCAAAAGTCTTAAAAGCCTCAAAAGCCTCAAAAACCGCTAAAAACGGTTAAAAATTTAAAAAAATTGATAACCTATTTTGTTGAATCGAGAAGTTTATTAAAATGAACTTTAACTCATTAGCTCTGAGATAAGGCTCAAGGATTGGGCTCATGGAATGGGCTCTGAGATTAGGCTCCAGAGCCTGAAAACGGTCAAAACCCCAAATGTTCGTTATTTTCAAATATTTTTTTTCAAAAATTTCCAAAATGGTGGAAATTTTTAGAAATGGTGGAAATTTTTAGAAATGGTGGAAATTTATCAAAATGGTAGAAAATTTTCAAAATGGTGGAATTTTTCAAAATGGCGTTTATTTTTAAAATGGTCATTAGTTTCAAAATGGCGTTTATTTTTAAAATGGTCATTAGTTTCAAAATGGCGCTATAATTATTAAAATAAAAACTTAATTATATTGAATGAAACGAGTGCCATCGAAATGCACTTTTCTAAACCGCCCAGTAGTGGTTAGAATTTCCCATTTTTAACTTTTTGAAAAGTAACGTGAAATCATAATATTTAGTTAAAAGTAAAATTTTTTTGCTTCGAATTTTTTACCCAAAATCTCTATTTATCGGAATACCTGTCTTAATTTTTTTCAGAAATTTTCTGGTATTGCTAAAATTACAACAATAAACAACTTTTGAAAATATTTACCTTTAACATTTAGGTTTATTGTTTTTCCAGGTGATGAAACTTCAATAAACTTTAATAACAAACAAGTAAATTAAATGTTTGAATTTGATCGTTATGAAAATAGACTAGCAATGCATGTAAAAATAATAAATTATGGAGAAAAGTTATTTTACATTGGCAAGTCATGTGGTTTCCTTTCTGCCTTGTTTGAGTGCATTTTAATGCAAATTGTAATATTACGAGAGTCACATTGATACTGAGCTCTAGAGGTCCTGGTTATGATCTTGGTGTTTCGGTGTTGAAAAGAGAAGCCCATGAGAACTTTACTTGACTGATTTGTTTGGAGTTTTGGGTTTGGACTCGAGAGGCCTAAAAATGGTCAAAAACCGTTAAAAACGACTTTTCAAGTTATATTTTCGAACTTAGCCGTGTTGAAATTTCCTACGAATTGAAAGAAGTCCCTTAAAAATTTTAAGGCGACGCATTACTTTAATTTCCCTTTAATTTGGTAAAATTTCTCAGAAAATTTCGTGGAAAAACAAAAAATAAAACTATCAAAATGAAAATCCAAGTTTTAATGGAATATTGTGTCAATTTTTTTTGAAATTAATAGGAAATTTCAGCACGGTATTGAACTCAATCAAATCAAATTGAATGTTTCTTGTCTTGAGCTGTCCAGTTTTTAAAAAAAAGTTGCTCAGCAAATCTCATGAAATATCTCATTTTATTTGATGTTAAATTAAAACATTTCCATGATTTAAAACAAAAACTCTAGGTCTGGTATTTTTCCTAAACCACACACATCAATAGAAGAAAATAAAAGAGAATAAAAACATAATAAAAGCTCTGACTTTATATAACTTTACACAACATAAAATTTTTGCTTTTCATACATCAAAAAAAAAAAAAAATTATAAAATTACAAAGTGATAAACCTGACAAAATTCTTGTTTTCTCGTATTGTGTTAACTTGAAAGGGAAAAACAAAAAAAAATGCCACTCTCACTCTAACACACACACAAGCAGAGTCAGACCACTTTATTCATGCACATATTTCACACTTTTTATAGTTTTTGTGTGTATATATTTTCCAAACTTCTTTCTTGTTATCATGGGTAGATTGTTGTGGTTTTTGTTAAATATATTTATTTGATATTTTCATACATGAAACAAAAAAAAATGTGAAGTTAAGCAAAAATAAAACAAAAAAAAAATTTATATTAGTTTGGACAAGAAATGGTCAGTAGTCAATATTTTCTACATTTAAAAAGTCTCTTATATTTCAGGATATGTCTTTTTTCCATGTTTATCTGTATTTCAGTTTTTTTTTGCTGTATGTAAAATACAAGCCCAAAAAAATTACTCACATATAACTGTAAATATTTGCTGGCATCTGTCTATCATGTTTATTTGCCTGTAATATTCTTATGTGGTCCAAATACTTTTAGTTTTGGATTAGGTTTAACTTTTTTTTCTCCCTGTTACTATGCTATTGTGCTATGATTTGTTACTTCTCTGTATGCCTTTTTTGTTATTCATTATTATTTCATTTAGTAGATTCATATTTGAGATGCGAACATTAGAGAAGGTCATTTAATTTTAAATTCATATGACTTTTCATGATTTCCATGACTCTTATAAGATAAATTTACCTATCTAACGGATCTGAAATGATTATTTCAAGTATTATTTGTCTTTGTGTGTATGCAAAACATGTGGATTTCAAATCCTTTTTGCTTGCTTTGCTCTTTTTTTGTTTTATCTTTGTTCATTTATTTTATGGTTTTTTCTCTGTTTCTTGGAAAACGATATGTGAAGATGAAACATTCACTATTTAAATTACATCCCTTTTTTTAGAATAAGAGTAAAAAAAAGAACAGAACTAGGAAAAAACACAACAAATACATTTTTCTAGATATATTTTAACAGACAGAGAATGAATGAGTGAATAAACGTTATCATTAGTTTTGGAAAATCATTCGAAGAAGAAGATGAAGAAGAATAAGGTCAGTTATTTTTATGTATATTTGTTTTCTGTATCTGGTTATGTAGAACAATTTTTTTTTTTTACTTTTTTGGCATGAAATAATATTGTAATTTAGTAAAAATACAGGGTAAAATATATTAATTTACATTGAAAGAGAAAAGGAATAAATGCAAATAATTGAACGATTTCTAAGAATTCTCATTTATTGGTGTATTGGGCGTTTTTTTAAACGGTTGACTTGAATTTAATGATTTCATTTCTATTGCTCTTTAAATGCAATGTCAATGAAAGTGAAAGATTTTTGTTATTATGAGAAAAAATTCTCAGACACTTAAAGAATAATTGCTGAGCCCTCAGACCTTGAAAGAGCCGTTTAGAACATCAGGTGGCTGGAAAATGGTCGAAAATCACCTCTCAGTGCTAGACGATTCATGGAGGCGATTACGGGGTCTTTGTGTTGTTAAATTTTAATTTTTCAAATATATTTTAAGCGTATTGACGGCTCTCTGCTGTCCATTTGTGTTTGCAAAATGGCTGACTTTGCTAAAATCTCTAGTTTCTATAAATTTCAATTTTTATGATAATTTGACTCAAAAATATTCCAAAAGAATTTTGTTCATTTATATCAGCTAAGATTCATTTTAAAAGAATATGCATCCATAAACACTGATAACTTAACATAAAGGAAAAAAATCTAAAATGCATCAAAGCATGCAATTATCTGCCTTATATGAAAATGCCTTCAATGCACACCAGCAGTAGCACCTCATGTGAAACTAAGTCATATAACATCTGCTTTCCTATTTTTTTCATATATTTTTTTCCTCTTTCTCCATACAAAACATCATAATAATAGAACACTAATAATGACTCGGTATTTCACAGAGGTTTTTAATGTCAATTCATGTGAGAAAACTGTAATTTTTCACATTGTACGAGAGTATGATGTATTATTATTAAAACAATCTTTTATGAGAGGAAAAAAAAGAATCTATTTTTATGATAATTAAAAATAAAAGTACACAAAAGGAGGTGAAAATGCAACCTCTTAAGTACAGCTTTTGTTTCACTATTTTCTTCTTACTTTGCCCTTTTTTTAAAGAAAAACTTTTCATTTTCTATTATTATTATTATTTTTTTTTTTCAATGAATACAATTTTGATTAACAAAAAAAAAAAATGGAAATGATGAAAAGCTTTACACAATCAACTTTGCTTTAATGTTAAGTGCATTTCAGGTACTTCCTATTTTTGTTCAGCTTTGAATTTGATTTCTTTTTTGTGTTAAAGTGAAAAAAGGGAATATCTTGAACAAAAATGAAGACAAAATTGTATACTTGAAAAAGCAATTTTTGTCCTTTTATAGTCAAGGACCACACAATACACATCACCCACTTGAAAAGCAAAGAATAAATGTGAAAGGAAAATTTTTAAAGTGCACAGATAAAAATGAAATATATTTTAATGATGGAAATGAAGAAAAAAAAGGTCATCAAATAACACTTTGTAAAAGTTTTTTTTACTTAATTTACCAACGATCTGAAAATATTAGAGAACCGCTCGCCTTGGACCATTTTTTTAAAATCTTTGCAACAATTTTAAGACTTTCGTTAAGTTTTTTTTTGGTAAACTTTCATTCAGTTTTTTCTTTCTAGGCTATCGTTCAGTTTTTTTTGTAGACTTGCGTTCAGTTTTTTCTTTGTAGACTTTCGTTCAATTTTTTCTTTGTAGACTTTCATTAAATTTTTGTACACTTTCGTTGAACGTATCGCACATTTTTGTTAAATTTCTCATCAGAAAAATATGAATCAGAAACTACTCACCATTCAATACGTTTATCAAAGTAGTGAAGCCCCATCTCATCCGAAAAATTCTTTTCAAAAAAGTAACGTCCATCTCATAATTTCATCTTCAAAATTCTTGATTTATTATGAATTTGATTCAATTTATTTATTTAAATTTTTATCAATTCAATATTTTTTATTTCTTTTGATTTATTTTTATTTGAAATTCCTAGATAATAATTTATTAATTTTTTGTAATAATAAAGATCATTTTATTTTATTTTATATATAGGTATTTATATTTTTTTTTTACATATACGTACTATGAATATCATAATAATTAAATTTTATCAATATTTTTTTTTCTTTCCATTCAATTCCCCATTAAAATTTATTGTATATTAAGTTACATTTTTATTTAAATATTAATTTTTCTTACTTTAAAAACTTGAATTTTACTGTTTAAATAATCATAATACTGATAAAAATAAATAATTTTAATTTAAATTAAGAACCGTATCACATTTATATCATTTTTTTTTTTTGTATTATACACCTAAATATCATTTTACATGTTACAATTATCATTTTAACTTGGGATGGTTCGTAGTTTTCCTTTTGTTGTTTTTTTTTAATTATAATTTATACAATTTTATGTTTAAAACATTTTATTTTATTTTTTTTTTATGAAAGTCTTATGGAAAAGATAAAATTAATGTGATTTGGAGTTTAAATTGGCTCGGGACAAATTATTATTTACACGTTGTATGAATTTTATGTACATGGATAATTTTGTGATGTGATATTTTTTTTTCTTTTTTAAAGTCAATGAACTTTGAAATCACTCAATTTTTAATTTTGACATAAATTTTGAATATACTAACTACTAGCTATACATGATAGTTTGTTTGTCACACAGAAATCTCTTGGATTTGAACGCGTTTCTTTGAAGTGCTTGGTGTTGAGGGACCTCCTTGATTTCTGAGGATGCCAGGTTGAAAGGGCATTCCTTTGGGTGGTGGTGGAGGATCTGGAATACCTGGACTTAAATCTCGATCACTTTCACTGGTTAATAAGCTACTATCGTTTGCTTGTGTTGCCTGATGACAATGTTCCACTTGTACATTTCTAATACTATCACTATTATCGGAAGGTAATTGAGGCGAGCTATAGGTGGGCGGATACACAACTAACGAGTCATTGTTATGTTGTATTATCGTATGATGTTGTGGTGTCGATGTAGTGCCCGAACAATGTGGTTGGACATGAACACTTCCACTCATACTACTTGTGTTATTTGACGTTGAGGAACATTTAAATTCCTGCATTGGCAAATCAACTGTACAAAATTTTTCCTTTAAATGCATCTCATATTCACCAAAACCATTTGTTCCGGCTAAACTTTGCATACTACTTTTACGACTACAATTCAAACCACTTCCAATTGTTCCGGCTCCAATCAATTTGTGCTGATATCTTTCAATACTCGGCGATGATGATGAGTTTATCATATCGATTTCTGTTAACTCCTCTTTCCGTTTTGTGTAATTGGCACGTTTTTCGCGCTGATAATAGATTGCAGCAAATATGAATACGTTAAGTAGCAGCAGGAAACATCCAACCGCTATTGTTATTGTCAATGCAGTTGCATAACTTTGTAAATGGGTACTTGCAAGACGCCTTAACAAACTGTTATCGTTATTGCCACTATTATTTTTACCACCATTATTGTTATTGTTGTGTTGGGGACGTGTAGCAGCTATTGTCGGCACAATTGTTGTATTTGGAGGACATTCTACGTTTTTATCGTAAACCATTGAAAACAGCGCAGGGTAACATAAAAATAAAATGTTGAAAAAAAAAAATTGTTAAAACTTCATCATTGAACTTTGTGCTGAAAATTTTTGTTTATGACTCCATACATAAATATGGGAAAATTTTACTTTTTTTTTTATTTTATTATTAAATTTAATGTACTATCAACCCACTTACTAAAAAAAAAATATGTTAAGGGAATTTTTCATAGAAATTTTTTATTTTATCATATTTGTACAATATTTTATAAATCATCGGCCTTTAAACAACAACAAAAAAAGAGGGAATAGACATCCTACAACAAAATTCCATTGTCAATTGTGAATAGCTCTTGATATCATAAAAGAAAAACTTTTGTATTTAATTTCAGAATCTGTGGTTTTGCTTTATTTAATGGAAAGTAAAAATAATATTTTAAATTCTAACTTTTTATTTTCACAAGCCTAACAAAGTCTGGTTGGCAACAACGTTGTAAATAAATTAATCTACAAAAAAAGTGGATAAACAATGTTGAGCGATTAAATGTTCATTTTTAAATCTAGTTAAGTTGATTTTCTGGTTAAAAGATAAAAAAGTTTTAATATTCACTTTTAAGGGTGAATCAAAAATAAAAAAATGATTCCTTGCGCTCAAAAGTATGCAATAAATTGACAATCAAATTTTGATTATTAAATATTTTCCTTTGATCCCGTGAAACCTTATCAGAATTTGACCCAATTAATTACCAGAATTCATTTTTTCATATCAAAAGTAAAGCGCTCTAATATGTCAATGAAAAATAAATTTAATTTTAACTTTTCAGTATTTCATGGGAAAAATATAAGTGTTAGTGACAACTTTAAACGACATTTTAAAACATTTTAATATTTTTTTTGTTCAAAATTAAAATTTACGTATATTTTAAAAGATAATCAAACAAAGATGGAAATAATGTACCTGTTGTGGCTGTGGGTATTGCGGTTATTGGTGTAACTTCAGTCATTGTCATCATAGTTGATGTTTTTACGGGTGCTTTTGTTGTTGTTGTTGTTCTGGGAGTAGGCATTTTTACAACTGGTGGACGGGTGAATGATTGTTGACGAACAATTCCTATAAAATTTTAATGTTTTTAATTTAAATGCATTAAATTTTCACACATTATGATAAATAATTGAATTTACACAAATAAAATACATTAAAAATTTGTTTGAATATTCATTTAAAGTGTACATGGAGTTCTTTTCCCATGTCTCTTGTTGCAAAATGTATACACTTATTTGAAATTTAGATGAAAATCCAAAATTTATCGTATAAAATTCATAAAAGAAAATCTTTTGTGTGTTATTGTACATGATTTTA
This sequence comes from Culicoides sonorensis, assembly GCA_900002565.1. Taxonomy (NCBI): domain Eukaryota; kingdom Metazoa; phylum Arthropoda; class Insecta; order Diptera; family Ceratopogonidae; genus Culicoides; species Culicoides sonorensis. The sequence goes on along the minus strand of LN483694.1, from coordinate 33,462 downwards.
AATAAATCTCAAAATGTGGAGAGAATAAAAGCAAAAGGTTTATTACACAAATACTGACATAATGAAGTCTTGTTATATCAAGGGGCTTATAGACATGTTTTGGAAATTTAATGCATTTCACATTGAATATTGAAAAGTAAATACAACAAACAAATAAACAGACAAACAAATAGAAAGGTATCGGATATTGCCTAATTTATAATCAAAATTGAATTGGCTTGAAATAGCTCTCAAATGAAGACATTTATTTAAGGTTTTGATGTTAATAAGGACTGTTGAGATTAATGGAGTAAATTTCTGCATTGAAATCAGATTAAAATATTGATAGTTTAATATTTACTTTTTGATGGATCTTAATCGGTTCAATCATTCAATTAAAATAAAACCAAAAGATTATTTCAGGTATAAATTTCTTCGTATTGAACATTTAAAATGAAAATATTTTAGTTTTAACCTCTTTCAAGGAATTTGGATCCATGGCACTCAAAAATTATAATCTCAGAATACTCAAGACAACAAGATAAATAGCCACGAGTTGCATGAAAGATGTGAACAGGAATCTATTGAAATTCTGTAAAATGGCTGGATTGGTGACACATTTCATCTCATTTCGAGCAAGAGTGTTTTGAGTCTCCAGCTAAAGGAGTCTTTGAGCACCACGTATCAAATAGCAAACGAGATTTAAAACTTATTGCTAGGCCCACCATGTAATATGCGATCGATGCTGAAAGTTGAAAACGTTCCGCAGTAAAAAGTGATTTGGTCTGCAGACGGAGATCTTTCATTGACGCTTACAGGGCGTTTGATGAATGACATTTTTATCGCATTTCCTGTTCATTTGTAAAAAAGTCGACAATTATGGGAACTCTTGTAGTCTACGCTAGTTAGCGGGCGTTATCAACTTATAGTGTATTGAAGCGTTGTCAACGAATAGACAGACCTAAAGAGAAGTCACGGCTTCTCAAGCTCCTCAGACTGTCGTTTTTCAATGTTAGAGAGGAGTTTTTCTCTAGCAACGAACCTATAAATACTTTAAAAGTGTCCGCCCTGGCCATATTCTTAAGAATATGTGGACAAATACCTGAGTTGAAGGTCTGGTGAATGTTAAAAGTCATCTTTTGCTCGTTCTACTTATTTGTGAGAAATGGTTCAACTTTCTTACTACTACTTTATGCATGGTATAACTCCTTATAATTTACATACAGCGCGCGTTATACTTTTTTCCGCTATCTATACACATACGAATTCGTTATAAGTCTTATACCTTGCTTAAAACAGGCGTTAAGTACGATGATAATGAGTTTGAAATCGTTAGAAAGTCTAACCGAAGATTTTTTTTCAAATAAAAAAATTTCTTGGGCTTGGTCTTGTCAAGAATTGAATTCCACAGTTTCCTATTCTGCGCTTTTTCTCTCATGTCATTTCATCAAAGGTTCTTTATATATGCTTCGACACCATCGACGGTCGAGTTCGGTCCACACCACGACGCAACGATAGTCTGGATCGTTTCTAAAAAGCTCTCTTAAAGAGGTCGTCGAATAAATCTGAACTGATCATGAGAACAGATGATAAACTCAAACCTAGTCTTATCATTTATTATCACTGCAAATCTCTGAAATTGTTTTCGATAAATTCAACAGTAGATAAATTCCATAAAATTCCCTTTCTCAATGTTATTCAAAATACAAATTTTTTAGGGAAGTTACAGATAACATATATGAATAAATATCTCTCTCTTAAAATGTATCAAAATAAATTCAATATATTCATATAAAAAGCATCCCTCAGGGTGAAATGGAAATCACTTTTCAATTTTGCTATTCTGTTATTAATGTGGTTTCATATTTAAAATGATAGATAAGCAAAATAAAATTATGGTGTTGTGAATTTTAGTCTCAAAAATATATGTATTTATTATTATCATAACGCTTTTGATTATCCTATAAAAGGTTCTTTAAAAAAATGCCTTAAGGAAATTATCGACACGTACTTTATCATACTTCAAAATATTTCTTATGAGAAATTTTCACATAAACTTACCGTCATAATACTGTGCACTATCTTCCATAAAATGATGATGCCTCATATTTAATTCAGCTGCATCTCCAGGTGAGTGTAATTGTGGTATCAAACTTAACCACATTGACAACTTGTGACCACGATAATGATTACGAGCTTCAGCACGAGGACCTGTGAAAATTAAATTAAATAGTAAGACTGACAATGAATTGACCTGAAATCGACATTTATTTTGATATATTTCATGGGAAAATAGTTTCATAAATCAATAAACATTTGACTAAAAGCAATATAAATTTTATCGATTCAAATGTTTGTGTATCATTTATTTATAAAATACATAAATATCAAAAGAGATCCAAAATACAGAGTTATGATGATTATTTGATTTATTTTATTATTATTATATTTAAGTTGTGATACCGCAAATCTCATCTGTGTAAAGATGAAAGGATTATTATTAACTTACGATGTATTTATTATTAACCAAAGTGTATAATGACCAAATAAATGTGTTTTTGTATTTGATTGAAATTTATGGGAAAACTTTGTGCATATATTTGTATAGTTAAAGGGGGTAAAAAAAAACTTACCCATATCTAGATAAATTTGATTGATTGCATCGTATGTGTCCCAAAATGGGATATGTAATTTAGATATTTCATCTAATCGGTCTAATTGTCGCTCCTCATTATCATCATCTTCATGTTCATGATCTTCCTCTTCTTCATAATCCTCATCCTCAACATCCAATTCCTCTTCAGCTGGATCCTCATCATCAATTTCATTTTCATTGTTATTATTTTTATTTGCATTCAAACCACTAACATTAACATGGTTATTTGGTGTTCGTTTTCGTCGTCGTTTATGATGGACATTATTATGATTATTATTATTATTATTTTTCACATTACCAGTATTACCGATATTGTCTGTAGCATTAGTAAGCTCCTCATTATTCGTATCTCGTCTTTTTTTATCTTTCAATTTCTTTTTGTTCGATGTCTGTGTCATTGATGACGATGAAGATGATGATGTTATTGTTTGTTTTTCAGTTCCTCTTACAAAATTATTCGTATTGTCTCGATGAAGATTTGTTGCCGGCATGGCAGCAGCAATATGAGCAGTTTCATCATTTTCATAATGATGTAAAACAGATGAATGGAGATTGGCCAGCAGATGCTCTTGCTCAATTATATCAATTTGCTTATTATTCGTATTGGCATCAGATATGTCAATATTTGACGAGGAAATTAATCCATTTGGGTTGCTGAAACAACCAAGAAGAAAAAAAAATACATCATTTAAATCATTTCATAACTTTTTAAGGCAACCTAAGGATAAAAATTAAATAAATTTATTCAAAATCGATGAGAGAATGCAAAAAAAAAGAAATTCTGATGAAAAATTATTATTATTCAAACAAAATTATGTACAAAATGTGTTTTTGTGATAAATTTTCTTTTTATGAATTCTTCATCATACGTATTAAATGTAAATATTTTCACATCTCTTCCATTAATAATATTTTTTCTTGCTCACATAATGAAATCATATCCGAATTCATTTGCATCAGATAATTTTTTCTCTTCAAAATAAAAAATGAAAATTAAAAGTAAATCAATTTTTTGTTGATGACAAGGATTTGTGAAAATTTAAATAATTTTCATGGAAACGCCTGGTTATTTACAAGTAATTTAAATGCAAATTTCAATCAATAACTTACCCAGTTTGAGCAAATTGTGATAAATATAGGATAAGAACGCGACTTGTCTGCACATCTACTTTCGTGTAATTGTATGGAAAAAGTGATGAAACTGGAAGTCCTAGACAAAAAGGCACATCTTCACCACGAACGGATCCACTTCTCTGTAAATTTTAATGAATTAATTGAAGATGCAAGAAAAAAAAATTTGGGAACTCACTTGTGGAAAATCACGTTCGCCAGATTGGTGACGAAAATGTAAAAAATATGTACGTCCACCTCTTAAACTATGCATGTAACCTAAACGAACTAATGGCGCTGCCGTATGTCCATCACTTAAAAACTCTAGAGTGGCATCACGTGCACTTAATGGATTACGTGGCGGCCGTTCCCAGTCAGTATATTCATTCTGTAACATTTTCAATTCGCGTGTTATTATTATTTTTATTATTAAAATCATGAATAATATTTTTTTTTCATGCTTTGTTTTCAAAATAAACTTTTTTTTTCATTTTTAAAGCAAACATCTGTCACAATTTAAATTTATTCATATAAAATACAAAAAAAAAATTAACACTCACTTTTAAAGCTGAAAATATTTCGTTCAAATGGTAGTGATACACATTTCTTACGTATGTACGTAAAATTCTATCGCGACGTGTTTCATTGAAACCGAATTCTAAGTCTTGTGCACTTAAATCCAAGTAGGATTCTAATGAGGTTAATCCAAATATAAGCTCTCTTGATGCGAAATCAGCTAATTCAAGTCCTTGTGTGCTGTTATGAGTTGAAATTAAATGTGAAATTTAAGAGCCGTGTATTGGGAAATGATTTACCTTGCTATTGCTGATCCAGGCGGCAGTGTCAGAGGATCAATTGGAGTTGTGGCCGGATTTATGATGACAGTTCCGTCAACGAATGGTGCGAAACCAGGTAAAAATCTAGAATTTTAATTTAATTTTACATTGAAAATTCATGAATCTGAATAAAAATATCACCGTGGTGTATCCAATCGAACACTGAGCAACTCTTTAACACTTTTCCCTCGCAAACATGGAGCTAAATCTTCTTCCAATAACTCTCCATGACAACCCGTGTGTTCGGCAACCTTCCTTTTAACGTATAAGGGATCCTTTTGAATTGCCCATGGTGATAAAGCGGATCCACTTAGTAGAATTGCTCGATGGACTAAATCTGAAACGAAAAATAACGAAATTTACTATGAAATTTCTATGATTGAAATGACAAATGTAATCAAATCAAAATAAATAAAAAACTTTCCCCTTTTCTTTTCTCTTCCTTGATTTGATTGTTTTACCTTCTTTTGTTGTATATTTTTACAATGAATATGAATATAATCCAATAATATTATTTTTTCTACTTTTGTATTGATACAATTCTTTTTTTTTATTTTTATAATTTAAGAAAAGAAAAACAAAGTACAGGAATGTCTTGATTAACAAAAATATTTGTCAGATTGTTATATTGTCATTACACTTGAAACATTTTTTTCCGTTCTTTATAACGATTTTGAAGAAATATATTCCTGTAATTACGTATAAAATCATAAAGGAAGAAAAAGTTACTTCACTGAAGTTCTCGACGACCTTACAAACCTCGTACGAGTTCAGTGGTGGATTGGCCATACGGATAATCAGTCAAATGCCAGAGAGGCCTCAATCGATCGTCTTGTAAAAGTTAAGTTTAGCGAAAATTTTAAAGAAAATCCTACAGATTGCCAGGACCGTCAGTAATTTTCAACCCACCCCTGTACCAGGCCTTTCAAGGGTATTTAGACCAGTCATATTGGTCCAATGATAGTTCTGGTCTTTTTTTTAAATGAATCAAATTAAGATAAATGTCATTTTGAAAAAAAAAATTAAAATGAACATAAGGGTTAAGTCAAAAGTAAAACTCAACCCTGTACTGCACCCTGCCTAATAAGCCTCATTGATCTTCAACGTCATTTGTCTTGATATTTTCTTAAATTTTTTTCCCGTATTATCAAATTAAGAGCTCTCAGTGCCAAATGGAGACTTACTCTCTGTCAATTGGTCAAGCCCTCAACGATTTTTCCCTTGAAAAATTTTTGGTCGTCAATAAAATCGTCGATAACTTAAGGGCAAATGTAAAAAAATGTGTTTTGTCTCAAAATTGTATCATTACGAGTACAGATTTATTATTAAATTTATTGTTTCTTTTCAGTGTAGGCAAACATGGTTTTATGTTTCAAATGTAATCACATGAAAATAATATTCTGAGAAAAGAGAAAAAGAGAATTAACTCAAATATAAAAGGAATTACACAACATTTGTTTAATGTACCAATAAGGAAATTTCAGTATTAATGACAGGAATACACGTGATATTCCTTCAATTTAATTCATTGTGTAATGAAGAAATTTACTGAAATTTAATACCATCCAAAAATGGAGCTCGTATTGATACCACGTGCGAGAGTGACCTTAAAAAAATTTACACCTAATTTTAATTTACTTTACTTTTTATATTACATTTTTTTTTTACATGTGACCACAAAATTAGGGATGACTCACATAAAAAAGAGATTTAAATACACAACAACAAAAAAGACGATTTTAACAGGAAATGTGACACATGTTTCAAATAAATGCTAAAAAAAAAAGAAGACAATTCACATAAATGTCACATAATATCAATGTGACGTGAAATTTTTTTAGTTGTGGGTGGTTAAGTATAAAAAAGGTGACTGTAAATAAAACACATTTCAATGTCAATTTCAACTTTCAACCAAAATCTGTGTATAATAAAAAGGTAAATAACGTTTCAATTTTAATAGACTTTGAAATGTAATATTTTTCAATTTATTCAATTTAAATTTAATTTACAAGCACAAAAAGGTAAAAATTTTATTATTCATTTTAATAAAAAAAAAACAGCATAGATTGGTTTTGAAATTTAATTTTTTTTTCTTTTTAGGTATTTTTTTATATGAATTGACATGACATATCAAAGAAGGAAATAAATTTTTCCTGAAAAGTTTTGTCACTTAATTGATTTTCATTGGAATTTTAATAATTTTTTATTTTGCATGTAATTTTAATAAAAAAAATTGTTAGGAGCGAGAATTATAAAAAACTTGTGATATACAAATAAAATATTTAAAGGAATTTTGTCCCATATGGATTAGTTTTTGCATAATCATCATTTATTTTATTTTTATTATACTGCTTTAATACCCCTTTTTTAGGTCGTTATCGAACCTTTTTGTGTGTTAAAATTCAATTCTATTATGATAATTTCTTTTTTATTTTATTTCTTTTTTATATTTGAATGGAATTTTTAACATCTGAACAAAAAATCTATTTGAATTTAGCACGATTTGAATTTACAAGAAATTTGCTGTCAAACTAGGGGGCGCAGAGATAAAGATAATGTGAAATTTTATCTCAAGGACCGCAAAAATTGAAAAAATGTTCGCCTTCTTCGGAAAATGCTTAAGTGAATTTGCTCTAAATTTGAAAAAGAAGAGTAACAAGACCGCGTGAGACCTGTGCAGTTCTGCAGACCATCCATACACACATACAGATTGGTTCCAAATCCTGAAGCTGACAATATTGACGGACTAACTCCATAAGACAGCATTCAATTTGACGTTTGAAAATTTCATGTACAAAATTTTTAAATTTCCGTATGTGTTTCTACATAAAAAAAACGTCAAATGAAATGTCAAGTGAAATTCTATCCTATGGACTTTGCAAGTTAAAGCATTTTCCTGGAAATTTTGTCTTTTAAGATTTGGAAAATTCGATTTTTTACAACTAACAAAGTCCATTGACTAGAATTTCATTTTGACATTTATTTTCTATAGAAACACATACGGGGAACTCAAAAATTTTGTATATGAAAATTTTAAACGTCAAAATGAATTCTGTATTATGGACTTACTTGGTTAGCAGGTAAAATAACTGACAATCCATGATTTGGAACAAGATTTTTGATATTTTTGTATGTGTATCTGTACAAAATAAATTGTCATATCTAAACTGCTTACCTTCTTAGTCCACAAATGTTTTCTATTCAATCTTACAAATTTGAAAAAAAATAAATTAAAATTTGAAAAAAAAACTGTTTTGAAATTCTGATTGATCTTAAATTGCCACTAAAACACGTTGAAATATTTGTATTTGAAAGATATCATTTTCTGAATATTAAAAGGAATTTTAATGAAAATTTGCTTTTCTTTTCAAATTTCAGCTCTCAAAAGATTTTCAATTCAAATTCAATAAATTAATTTGCAAGAGATTCGATTAACAGTGGCTTTGGGTGTATTCAATGTCAGATGACCATCAGTCGATGCATCAGGTGAGTCAGAAAAGTTTAAGTAAGGCCTATAGTGGAATATGCTTCTGTGGTATGGAATCCTTTCGCTACCATTTATAAAAAATAGAATTGAATCAATACAAAAAAAAATTGATTAAATTCGCTTTACATGGACTTTTCATTGTGATGTGTACATAAAAAAATTTAATCATATAATACGTACACTAGTACGATAAGAAAAAAGAATAAGTTTTGTTTTAAAGCGCTTCATAAGCGTTTTGACACCATCGGGACCCACGTCTTTGACCGTATGATTCAATTCATTCATTCAATTCATTTTTAAATCCTCAATTGATTTTACCGGTTTATAGTTTTTTATCATTTTTTGCTTCAACATGGCCCAAAATTTTTCGACAGGTCTCAATTCGGGACTGTTTAATGGATTGGGACATAAGTGATGTTATTCCGGTTGCAACACGAGATCGTGTCTGTAGCGTAGTGACATGTAGCAAGATCTGGCCAAAAAATTGGGGGGACATCGTGGCTGTTATAAAGTGGTAATAAACGCTTTTCAATACATTCTTTGATGTATATTTCCTTGTTCAAAACGCCACGGCGCGCCGGTGGTTACGTAAGGCTTGGTTAAACATCCACATGAGCAAATCCTTTGCCATACCATGTATTTCCGGGCAAATTTATCGAGCTTTTTGTACTCAAAAATCTTTGGAACAGCTCCACGTTTACCGGCGACATAAAATTGTTGATGGGGGTTTTGGCGAAAGTCTTCTTTGATGAGTGTTTCGTCATCCATTAACACGCATCCCTTAAAACCTGTCAATAATCGATAATGTAGCGTTCGGGCCCTGGGTTTTGCACGCTGGTCTTGTTCTTTGTTACGGTTTGATGTTTTTTGAGTGAAGGTAAACAAAAAGAAACAAGGATATTTTATGTTTCTTGGCTAAATCTCGCACAGAAAGGTTTGAATTAGCTTTAAGGGACCTAATGACTCTTATGACGAACTCGAGGTCTTGAAACCCTTGCGTTTGAAATATTTTTGTTTTTTGAACTTAATTATTGCATTTCGTGCAGTTGCCCGTGATGTTTGAGCCAGCCTACCAACCTCGGCGAAAGATGACGATGTATTTTGTAAATAAATGTCAATTATAGCTTTTCTAACTTTTTCTTCTTTAGAGCTCATTTTAATAAAACTAGCCAAAAAAGTACTGTATCAGAATATTTGTGACAATGAGATCAGATGCTTTGATAACGGGATTTTGAAAAGATAAGAGTAATCAGCTGTTTTGGACATGAATTTGGTTGTAAAGGTTATTTCGATAACATACTTCAGCCATAGCTTCCATAGTAAGCGCCTTTTATCTTTGGTCTAACCACGTGGGACCTTCAATTTCTACTGACATCTGAACCATTCGCCCTCAGGTTTTACTCACCGCTCCTAAAAACCTCAGATGGAGCAATTTCGGAACTTGAAACACAGATTAATGTTCATGCCTGTGACTGGATTCAAACCCTTGTCGCAAGATTCCCACCAATCTTCATATCAATCACCTTATAATTCAATAACAGAATTTCAATTTCCCTACATAATTTTTATTTAATAATTTTGTAAGGAAAATCGTTTCAAAAACAGATTTTTTTTTTTCATTGTTTCAATGAAAAAGAAAAACAAAGAAAAGGAAAATATTATCTTTAGCCTAATCTTTATTCATCATTATTTTTTATTGCCCGCATCTTTGCCTAACTTTTTTTTTGTATTTCAAATAAAAAATATCAGACAATTTTAAGTAAACTAACCGACAATTTCACTCAATTTCAACACCATGGTGAATATTTAATACTGACAAAAATTATGTGTTGTCTAACAATTTATTTTGAGTTTCCTTGGATTTTTTAACACAATTTTACGCAAACACAGGCAATAACATAATTTTTGAAACAAAGATTTTTCATGAGAAAAGTTTTGTAATTAAAATTTATTTAATTTGTTTTATCAAAAAATTTTCCTTTATATTTGTTTACGTTTCATTTAACTTTGAATATCTGTTAAATTGGATATTTTGGATTGAAAAATTTTTGTCTTAATTGCCTCAAATTAAGATAACAAATTCCATTCAACAGTAGTCCTTTTGATTATGAATTTAATTTTTTTTGAAATCATTCTCCTATTAAACGAGATTTCCTTTGAAAATTAAATTGAAAAAATACCAAAAACTTTAAATTTGTGTAAATATGAAAATTATGCAATGGCACGATCATAATTAAGTATAGTTCACTAATTGACAGGAAAAATGTTTCCCTCATTTTTATCATGATCCTTATCAATATTAATGAAATTGTTTCATTCACATAAAGTAGAATTCAAATTTCTTTGTTTTGTATTCCATGGCACACATTTTATTGATTTGTACAAATAATACGTGCCAAAATGTTAGGAAGTTACAAGAATATTAAAAGAGTGAAGTAAAAGTTCATGACCTTTTTCTATATGGATTTTGGGTTATTGAAATGGATTATGATAACATTTGACATTAAATTGCTCAATTATCCCTTTAGTTAGAGTTAATTTAAATTTTCCTTACCTCCTGCAACTGGTGACACCACCAACATATTTGCTAATGCAGCTCCAGTGCCGTGTCCCATCAAAGTGACTCGATTTGGGTCACCATGAAAGGCAGGCAGATTTTCGTGAAGCCAATGCAGCCCTGCCACTAAGTCCATTAAACCGAAATTGCCTTGGGCACTTCCTTTTGCACCGGTTTTAAGGAAACCTGAAATAATTCAATGAAATTATGAATCAATGACACCACACTCGAATTGAATAAAATTAATTAATATTTTATCTAAATTGAAATTAAACCACCAATTTATTTGTTGAATGAGGCTTGTTTACATGGAACAATACAAGTTTTATCTAATTGAAAATGTGCAATGTTAGACTCAATTTCATTGTTATTTTAATGCAATCGTTAGAATAACTTTTTCAATTACAGTCTTTCATATTTTATCTGAATAATCCCCTAATTTATTTCAAATACATTATTGTTGTAAAATGTGTGTGCATGTGTTTAAAATTCTCAGAATACCTAATTTGACTGAAAAAGCATTTTACAAGCAATTTTTTTGAATAATAATAATTGTTGTCAACATGTTTCAGTTTGGGCGCAGAAAAATGACAAATATGTGAGAGCTGTTCTAATTTGCATTTGTGATGTAATTTCAAATTGAAAATTGTAAGAGAGCAATGTTGCTGCCAAAGCCAGGGGATATTTTATTATTGTGGCGATTTCAAGTGAGTTGCATTACAAATTGTGTTATATTGCATTGAAATTGTGTTCAATGTATGCATGTAAAATTAAATCTGTGAGTGTGTGACGAACAATCAGATTTTGGAAGTAGTGAGACAATGAAATTGAAAATTGAGAAGGACAATTGGAATTATAATAGAGAAATAAAGGAACGGTAGCATGCATAATTATTTTTTTTGGGTGAGATTTTCGATTCGCGCTTGCGGCTTGACTGCAGGGTTTAAATTTGTTTTTGTTTAAAATTAAAATGCGTTATATTTCAAAAACCGCGGAAAATTGTGTAATTTTTAGATACCTTTGTAAATTGGGGAAATTTTCGAAGCCACAGAATTCTTTAAAAATCACAAAGATTTTCAAAACTGCAGAAATCTGAAGCACTTTGAGGATAATTTCTCAGAAATTCGTGGATTCTCCGCGGAAATTGGGAAAAATCCATGGGTTTCAACGCTTACGGAAGTTTTCGCGGTCTTAGAAATGCTGCGATTGTTCAAAATATCTGAAAAATCTGCAGTTTCTAAAAATTTTGCGGTGTTTCGCAGTTTTCGAGCATGTCCACAATTTTCCGCGGATTTTCACAACTTTTCATGGACTTTAAAAATTTTGCTATGCACCCCGTGTCGGGGTGATGAAGCACTGCTACGCGATTTGCGCGACGATTTCAGCTTAGAGTGAAATTTTTTGAATCAAAAATTTATGAAATCATGCATCGTTGTCAAACAAATTTTAAGCATTATTTTCTCAAATATCATTGTGAATAAAATGCCTTTTGAATAACAGATCATTTTCAATTAAATGAAGTTTAAATGAAAAACTCAAAGGTTATTGATAACGGTCACCATGGATTTGGTTATATTGCAATAAATTTTGAGCTAAATAAAATTTCAAAGTATTTTGCAATGTAATGAAAAACTAAAATTCCTCATATTCTGTCGTATTTTTACCTAAATTCCGAGAAAAAAATATTACTGTCCTCCTTAAAATTGTATAACAATCCAAATAAAATGAAAATTTGTGACGTAACGTACAATTAAAAAACAATTTTATGTACATTGAAAAAAAATTCATATTACTCCGTTTATTAATTTAAATTGTGCATAAAAAAAAGTCGAAAAATATAGAAATCTGTAATATTTATGGTGTAACCAGATGTTAAATGAAATTTTCAGTATTTCATATCACAGCAACTAAAAAATGTATCAATTTACAATTTAATGCTAGTTTTTAGTTTCGGTAAATGTAAAAGATATTGAGATTTATGTAAAAACTACTGTCATTTTTAGAAAAAACATAAATTTAAAATATTCTGGTAAATTCACCTGATAAAAAAAATATGAAATGAAATGGAACTTACCTAAAACACCTAACCGAAAATTTATTGTGACAACTATGATTCCACCATGTAATGCAAGCACTGAACCATCATATGGATTTCCTGAATTCCATTCATACGATTCGCCATGAATGTAAACAATGGTTGCTAAGGGTTGGTCCATTGGTTCCGCTGAATCACCTTAAAAAAAGGAATTAAAATTAAATGAAAGGAAAAAAAAAATTAAATTGAATTCAAGTTTTATTGGTATTTTATTGAATTGGTTTATGTGAATCAATCATGCCAAACGTTTTTGATTGTTAGTTTCTTTTGATGATATGATGAATAAAAGGAGCATAAAGGAAATTGATTATAAGCTTTTAAGACGATTTTAAATGGACATTTGACATAAAAAGTGTATTTTCATTTGATTTCAAAAAATTTTAATGGAATCAAGGACTCAATTTTACACACAATTTTACACTATAAGCTGAAAACGATTTGCAGTTAAAATTGACTTGGTCCGTAGACAGACATCTTTGAATGACGCTTAAACAAAATGTTTGATGAATTCAATTTTAACGCATTTTCAGTTGATTTGCATAAAAATTTCGAATATTATGGGCACTCTTTTAGTCTATGTATGTAGTGCGGGTGGTATGCGGGGCATTTTCAACTCACAGTGTTTACACAGCTTTTTAATATATATAAAGTCTGGCCATTAAATGTTACATAACATCTAATAACTTTTTAAATATTTCATTTAAACAGGATTTCAACGAATCAACTTTTGCTTCATTCAAAAAGTTTTACTTTAATCATGTTATGTAAAACAATGAAAATAATATGCGAAAGGCATTTATATGCTTTACATAAGGAATATCATTCATTTGTAATTGGATACGAGACACAAGAATCAAGTCAATGTTTTAATAATATTATTATATAATTATAAAAATAATGATGAGGTAACGGATAAAGAAAAGTTTTTTTTCGGTGTCATGTCATATTAAACTTTTGTCTTTTTTTGTATTACAATGTCATGTAACTTTTTTGCTTTCGTTTAGGCGTTACATAAGACAATGATGCGAGTTAAGAGGATGCTTGAACAGTAAGCTTACATAATTCTTGACTCATACGAGATTAAATACTAATTGGCATTAAAAACAATCTTTCAATGTTATGTATCTTACAGAGTTTTCCATGAAATTGTAATTCATTCATGTGAAATGCAACCATTACAAAAATTATTCTTATTCATTCTTATCTTGAATACAGTAAAATGAGGGAAATTATTGCAGTGAAAGAGTAAAACCAGTGCATTTTCACCAAATCAGTGTCAGGGCTACATATTTTGGCAGCTTAATTTTACAGAAACGATTCTAACGGTCGTGTTGGTGCATGCCTCAGTAGGATGATTCGATGGCGTCAAAACAGAACTTAGGACATTACAGGCAAGAAACTCGAAAGAAAAAGTGCAGAATTGCAAACTCTGGATTTCAATTCTTGACCAAGCAAAAAATCAATCAATCTTAAGGTTGGCAGTTCGATTCTCGCTTGGGTCATAAAACTTTACAATCTCAAATATCTCTTTTTCTGGTTACTCAATTTTAATTAAAAGACTAGATAAAGGTGGCAACTGCTAGGGATGACATCCGCCCTACAAATCTGATCTGATCTGACCAAAACTTGCAAATTGTTCTAGCACCGGTTTCAAAGTTTACAGAATCAAGGTCAGGGAAGACAAATATCACATGTATTTTTTCACGTAATTGCTGCGATGTTCTTATTCAGCGGTTGTTGTATCTCGTGGAAAAAAAATCACAGAAACCATCACAGAGCCATCGATCATTCAAATGAACATGCAAGGATGCATTTTCTGAAAAATTCCATTCCAAAAAAGCAATTTTTTCCTTTAATTTGAATGAAAAACATAACAAACATATTCAAACAAAATCATTTCATTATACTCTGCTTTTGCTTTACAGTTGAATTGAAATTGCACAATACATCAAGAAATTCAATGGAATCATTTAGTTGAAAAACTCTAATGAACTGTATTCTGAATGCATTTAAATCTCTATTCAAGCATTCTTCGAATTTGTTTGTTAGTGCATTTCGTAGGAAAAAATGCACTTTTACAGACGGTTTGTCCGCCGTTACTAGGAGTAGCTTGGCTACCCCTGAGATTTGCACAATGCATGGAAATTTGATTCAAAATTTGAAAGAATTTTTTTTTTACTTAGCCGGCTACTCTCACCAAATAAAGCAAGATACGCTCCTGCCCGTCACTCTGAAGGTCTGTTCTTTCCATAACTCCGAAATAGTCCATCCGAGCAAATTTTTGTTAGATAGAGAAGCTCATAAAAATGATTTTAAAATCATTAGCTTTGACACTGGGCTCATTAATTTGGCTTTAGAGCCTAAAAACTGTTAAAAAACAGTTTTAGTTTTTTTTACATTTCTGATTTCCTTTGTTTAGCTTTGAGATTAGGCTCAGGGATTGGGCTGCTGAGCCTCCAGAACCAAAAAATGATCAAAAAACCCAAAATTTCCCAAGATGTTTAATTTTTCAAAATATACGATTTCAAAATTTTTCTCACTTCTTATTTCAAAAAACTTTAAGTAGAGTCAACACTCATTTCATTTCATCCATGACCAGACCATGCTGAAATTAAGCTCAATATGCAAAAATCAAACCCACAATGAAAAATTTATTATATTGAAAAGTTTCAATGATTTAATTGTGTTTACAGTTAAAAATATTTTGAAATTTAATAATAAACAAATAAATTTTAATAAAACAATTTTTTTAATATCACATAAAACTTTCTCTTATTAGAATCAATTTTCAATCATAAACATTGAATAGTTTGAAATTTAATCACTTGATGCAATTTTTATGAGTATGATACACTTTAAACAAAGTCTTTCATTGCATGGAGTAAATTTTGCATAGAGCTGAATTTTCACATGAAAGCATTTTCGAGTTCAAATCCAATAGTTTTGCGTGTACTTTTTTTAAAATAAAAACAATAGTGAAATATTTGAGTTATTGAAATATTTCAATGAAATAAAATTAATAATAAATAAATCAAAACTTACCAAAGCAAAACTATTTTACTTTTAACTTGAATCAAATGAAATTCTTCTTCAGTTAACAAGAAGAAAAGTAAAGAAATGAAATGAAATGAAAAGAAAAGGAACCACTTAATATTTTCCTTGTGTTCAAGTCAAAGTTATTCAAGTGTGAAAATATAAAAAAAAAATAATAATAATAAAAAACGAAGTAAGAGAAAGATCAAAGTAGAAACTTTCTTAGAAATAATATTAGTTTTCCATACAAGTTCAAACCACATCAAATTCAATTCCATCTGAATGGTATCCACAGTTTAGTTTATTTATGAAATGAAATTTGCTAAAGAGTTCCGTATTAATTTTATGCTTCAATGGAGTTGTCTGGTATTTTATTATCAATACATTTCATCCATACATTGAATTGTGAGACCAATCCTTTCTATTTTTAATCAAGAAATGGATTAGATGTATATTTTAATATGCCTGATGGGCAGTTTTAACGAATTTATCGTAATCGTTTGAGGGAAATTTGCTGACGGATCAGAAATTCAAATATTTGTTCGAAATTAAAGGGTATCGTCTCTATCGTTCTCAATGTGAGTGAATCACGGTAATGAAATTGCTTGCACAGATTTTTCCTGATAAATTGAATTTAATTTTAAATTGTGTATGATTTCATTTAAAAGTCCTTTGATGCACAGGAAGTCGTATGTTGATCATATTTTTTTAGCTTGCAGCAATTTTTACTCTTCCACATATTTCATCATCATTTGTCTTGTAAGGATTTTCTACTGAAGTAAATTTATATGTATGTGTCTGTAATTTTTTTTTATTATTTTTGTGATTCATTTTTTTTGTCTTATTATAACAATTCATTCTCGTTTCATTTTCATGATGATGATGATGATTGTTTGTGGTTGCAAAGACAAAAGTTTTTTTTTCTACGTGTGTGTGTTTGCAAGGAGATGCCGATGTTACTTCCTTTTTATTTAAGTTTTTGTTCCATAATGAATATGTACATTCATTTTTTTCTCTGCATTAACATAGGAATCAAAAGGCATACAGCCATTTTCCCTTATTTCTTTGTGCCTTGGGATATTTTTCACCTAAATACAGAAATTGTCAGTGAGATGCTTTGTTTTAACACCACAAAAAGAAACTTTTAATAAAAATAATAATAATATTATTTTTTGTTGTTGTTATTACTTTTTTTTAACACTATACATTTTAATTTCAACGTACACATTGAAGATACGATAAAAGTTCTTCCTGTGAAATCTCACAATAATAAAAATTTAGATCAATCTGTTCATTTTCAATTCATTTTATCTCGAGCATTCAGTTTTCAGGCTAAAGGCAGTTTTTTTACTAACTTAATTTCATTTTTTCTCCTCATTCTTTTTGTTTTATTACTCCCGCATCGACTTTATTATTATAAAAGTTTTTTTTTTCTATTGTAGATTTTAGTTTTCCGTTTAATACGCGCACACACAGAATCCTTGTATAATGATAGTGTCATGTCTAAAATAATGATGAGATGGCACAAATAACAGACATCAAATGTGATGTAGGACAGATTGTTTTAATCATCACAACACTCACACATCCTTAGTTAAGGGAAAATGTTTTTTAGTGGTTTGACATGAACGTGAAGTGATGAAATTGATGAAAGAAGAATATGATAATAATAATAAAATACTGCTGAAGATAAAATGTTAACGTAATTACTTTCTTTGATGACTTTTATTGATGTATGTTATTTTTTTTTTATTTGTAGTTTTTTATTGAAGGATGAGGGATATTTGTCGAGTTTGACCTAATTGATTTATGATTCTTTTTTGAATTTTTTCATTGATTGTCATCGGAGATGGTGTTTGCTGAATGTCCTTTTGATCAGATGCATTTCATTTAAACGTTGGGCTGGAATTTGATGCATCACAAATCAAAAAGAGTGATCGAGATAAAAAATACATACACTTGTATTGAGACCCTCCAGAGGGCGCTGGTGACCGTTTATGTGAAATTAAGGTAAGTTTTTAGACTTACCTAAAAAAATTTCAAAGGAGAAAGTCGTTGTTGAGCATACAGATTGAAAGTGAATCAAAAAATACAGCGTCTTGTATCGGGGTTTTTGAGCTGGACCCTCCAGAGGGCGCTGTGAGCTGATATTGTGATTTACCCGAAAAAAAAAGTTTTAAAACAGCAAAAAATTAAAAGTCAGGAAAAAAGTCATTGATGACACATGGAACGTGTCGAGAAAAACCCCTCCCCTAGGCTGACAATGTCATTGACGAGGTCGTTGTTAACTTCAGTCTACTGAAAAACATCACATATGAGGTTAAATCGCCAAACACTGCACAGTGATTTCCGGGGCGTTTTAAATTTAGAGTGTATTCTGGTCATATTGCTCAAAATTTCACTTCAATACCATATAAAATACACCATTTCATCAATATCTGTTGATAATTTCCTCAAAAATCAACCTCACTCCCGCTGTGCTTGCAGCTTTGATTAATTACCACACTGCAATGCACTACGGAATTGATGTTGACTTGGGACGTTTAAACTTTACACAAAACTTTTACTGATGAAAATGAGAAAAGTAAGAAGAAAAACCAACTTTTAATAATAAAAACAATAATAATAGCATATCATTTATGCAAACAGGTTCATAACAATGATTTATTTCCATTTTATTGAATATTTCAACTTGTTTTTCCTCTGTCATGTTACGTGTACTATCAAAAAATTCACACTCTTTTATTAAATCAATGAATATTATATTCAAAGTAATAAATGAATAAAAATATGATGGATATGTTTTTTTGAATTATCATACAATAATAAAAATAATAATAATAGTAATAAAAATGAATTTGAATTGTATGAAGGATAACAGATGAGAAAAAAAATTACGATGAGTGAAGTTTTCGTGATAGAAGAAAAAAATAGAAAATGTTGATGACAGGTGTGATTATTTACATTCCTGGAGCTATTTTTCTTGTTTTTTTTTCTCTCTCATAAACGTTGAAACTCATATTCCATTAAAATGAGAAAATTGGTCATAAACTGGTCGGTTTGAGCTCAATATTTGCTAATTTTGGCAAGAGAATACCGTAAAATGTTGACCATTCAAAATAAATTTCAACACTCGCAGTTCAAATCCTAATTCCCACTGATGGTTCTTTGGCATATGGTTAAGCGTGTAAAAATAATTGAAATATTGCACTTCCGCTTAAATTTTTCATCATGATCTTCACTTAATGAACAAACCACACAATTCATTTAAAACATAACCCAACATTAAAGTCAAGCGGTATCAAACACTTTACTTTATAATAAAATGAAAAGTGCATCTTTTTCACAACATTTCACATTTTATATCAAAATACAGTTATTTTTTTATTAAATTGGTTATGTTTACACAAAACGATACTAATGGAATCTTTCCAAAAAGAAAAACTATGAGAAGTAAAATGCTACTACATTGAGGATGTGTGTGTGTGTGTGTATGTTCGTTTATATGAATGTAAGAAAAAAAAGAAATTTAGTGTTTTAAAGGAAAAACAGATTTTATGCTTAAAACATGAGAAGAAAATATATCTATTTAAAAAAAATATATAACAAGCCAACATGTAAAAAGCAAGAGGAAAACACAAAATATATGACCTTAAAGATATTTACCATAAAGAGAGAGAAAATACTCTACTGTTATATTTTTATTATTATGATAATGGCTCATAAATTGAGATAAGTTTATGTTTTTTTCATAGTTCATTGCACATATGATGCATCATTTACTCTCCTATTAAATAACAGTAGTTTTTACTTGACTTTTAACGTGTGCTGTTTTGTCAAATATGAGAATTTATGCTTTTAATGAGGTGTTTCTTTGAAAATGTTCAGGGTCTACAGCAAGAATTCAATTTGTACTGATATGAACAACACCAGGTTGAACGTTTATTTGGTTTTTGTTGTACTAAAAATTTCGATGTACTAAAATTTTCCTTGTCCTTAATTTTAATGTGCTAATTTTTTTTGTTGTACTTAAAATTTTGATGTGCTAAAATTTTCCTTGTTCTTAATTTTCATGTACTAAAATTTTTGTTGTACTAAAAATTTTGATGTAATTAAATTTTCCCTGTTCTTAATTTTCATGTACTAAAATTTTTGTTGTACTTAAAATTTTGTTGTGCTAAAATTTTCCTTGTTCTTAATTTTTTTGTACTAAATTTTTTGTTGTTTTATAAATTTCGATGTATTAAAATTTTCCTTGTTTTAAGCTTTCATGTACTAAATTTTTTGTTGTACTAAAAAATTGGATGTGCAAAAATTTTCCTTGTCCTTAATTTTCATGAACTAAATTTTTTGTTGTACTAAAAATTTCATTATACTAAAATTTTCCTTGTCATACATTTTCATGTACTAAATTTTTTTGTTGTACTAAAAATTTTGTGTACTAATTTCCTTGTCATATATTTTCATGTACTAAATTGTTTTTATACTAAAAATTTTCCTCGTCCTAATCTTTCATATCTCATTTTTTTGTTGTACTAAAAATGTCGATGTACTAAAATTTTCCTTGTCATACATTTTCATGTACTAAATTTTTTTGTTGTACTAAAAATGTTGATATACTTAACGTTTATACAGACGTCCCAACGGCATTTTTTTCCAAATCGACGAGAAATGTAATTCAAAATGAAATAACAATGAATGAGCATTAACAAATTGCATCAATTTCCATTTGCGAGGCATTTTCATCTAATAACTTTTTAAAACTCACCTACACAAATAAAAAACAAAAAGGAAAAAAGCAAAACCACAATAAAACTGAGTGACTTTTCAAAACTACATTTCACAGCAAACTTTTAATGCCCTAAATAGCTTGAAATGTAAAATGCAACTAAGTATAAGTAGGTGCTTAAAGAATAATTCAATGCAAAAAACTTCTTTTTTTTCGAAATTAAACACAGTTTAACATGCTTCACTGTTATCATCCACAAAATGAGAGAAAAATGTGTGTGTGCTAGTAAAAACTTAATTTCAACTTAAAAAGCACATTTAAACGTAATTTCATTATGGCTTCATATCATTACAAGTTAAATTATGGTACTTGAGATGAATAATGTACATTTTTTTATCTTTTTCTTATTTATTTTCATTTAAGTTCACAAAATTCATTCAATTTGAATAGATATTGTCAAGTGTTCAATTAATAAAACAGTTTCTTTAAATGAATGAATGAATAAAAAAATAGCTAGCTTGAATTATTTATCATCTTCATTACAATAATAATGTTTCAACAGTTGTTAACTTAAATTTTTTATTTTTTTTCCTCATTAAAACATTGAATAAATGTTTAAAAAAAAAACGAATTTCCATAAACATGATGAGGGAAAAGCTGCGCATTATTTAATATTATCATATTATTACAGTATTTTATTTTATTAGCAAACATAATTTAATGCTCTAAACAATGTGTACTGAACATGCGAAGAACGTAAAAAAAAAATTGAAACGTATAATGAATGGCAATTTATTTTTAAAGATTCTCGTATTTTTTTTTGTGTAATGCTTAAAAGTCTTATAATGAGTATTGAAATCCAATTTATGTTTAAAAAAAAAATGTTAACGTTCCTTTTATGTATATTTAATATTATTTTATAAATTATTAGGATAAAGGAAAAAGAAAAATAAAAATGATAATAAATGTACCACATAATCCAATGAGAGACACTTGTGAAACTTGGTTACTGTGGAAATTCCCGATTCAATTTTTTTTTCTTCTTTTTACATCTTACTTATGGTGAATCGTTTAGAATTTCACATTAAATATGAAAAAAAATTATAATTGGATGCAACAAAATAAATGAATTCCGAGAAATATAAGATAATTTATTTACAGCTCCTGTGAGATTGTCGCATTATAAAAATTATTTAATTAATGAAATTGTTTATTTAAAATGGCAACACGATAAGTAATTTATAGTAGACACGGCGATCAGCTCAAAGGCATCTTCATAATTAGATTTCATTTGAAAAAAAAAAATTAAATAATAACAGTTTTGTACAGAAGAATTAAATGACAAGCATCACGATGATAGTAAGGTGATTATAATTTGTTTTAATTAAAATCAGATGTTTATCGTCACAGTGAAATTTTGTTATAGCAACACCAGTTTTAATTGAGTTGTTGTTTTTTTTTAAAATGACAAACTGCGATGAAGTGTTTAAATTTGTAATAAATTTGAGTTTTATATTCAGCTACTGTCGGATAAAAAATTATTAACGGCCCTAGCATTCTGTATGATTTTCTTTAAAATTTAAGCTAAACTTAACTTTTACAAGACGATCGACTGCGGCCTTTTTGGTATTTGTCAGATTGCTCGTATGGCCAATCCACCACTGCCCCCTAAAAGACATTTTCCGAAGTTCAATAATACAGATTTTTCATTGATCCTTGAAATTTTCTTAAATAACAGTCGTTGACGATATGAGCAAGAGTTTGAGATGGGTCAGAACAAATCACATTTCTAGGACCGCCTCAGAAGAGAACCAGCACTCAGACCTACAGACGAGTACATTGTGCATACCCATCTATCATCATATCTGATGAAGCAGGAACCAAATCTAGAGAATCAACTAAAGTAATAGGAAGTCCACTTGACCTGGTTCAGTTCAGGACAGTGACCACACCTTCGCAGAAAGCTAAGCAGGGCAGACACTTTCACTTTTATGATGGAATCAATACTAGGAAAGTACTCACCCAGTGTGCAATCTGGCATGCTTGGGAAATGGGTCTCCACAATCACAAGCTAGTGCATCAATGTAACTCTATTTTTGACTTCCCGTGTCCTGTTCATTATTAAAATGCATTATTAAAAATCTCACACTAAAATCCTTTCCCAATTTTTTTAAGTACCAATAAACGGCAACATCTTCACTTTAAACATTCATAAAAGTAAAAGCCTAGTTAACATTTTAACCATTATCTTTTATTTTGACAACATTCTGTCGACATCTTTCCCCTTTTTTTATTGGCGATTAAAAGTGAATTCGACCAAATATAATCTTTATAAATGTTTTGGTGTCTCAATAATTTTCATACTTTCACTGTTGATTACTTTTATTTCGTTATTAATATAGTCCCACATTATTTTTAGTAGAAATGCAATAACATTAAAATAGAAGAGGATAAGGTAATATCAAGACAGAAAGGGTAAGTAATATATAAAAATAATAAAAACCTTTTCTCTTTTTCTTTTAAATAATGATATCAAAGCTTTTGTTTAACTTTTTTCTTTTATTTCAGAATTTTATTTATCCCAAAACCTTATCAACACAACGTGAAAATTATTGTATTATTAAGGTGATCGTAAAGCACGTTCAAATCGCATGTCAATAACATTCATCTAGTTCCCATTTAATGTTTTTTTTATTTCCTTTTACTTATTGTTTCATTACATTTCAATTTTTTTTCCTACGACTTGTGTTTTATTCCAATTTTATAAATTTAATAAGAAGTAACGTTTAAAAGTTTCTCATATCCCACCATAATTTGAAAGACTAAATTAAAAGTTTTCAGTTAAAAAAGAGATTATCTTGGGAAAATTTAAATTTTATACAGCCAAGGTTCCATGTAATGAAAAATAAGCTGTACGATTGATTCTATATAATGACAAGTCAGTTTCTATGATCTACAGTTTCAATAGATACTTTTTAGACTTTTCATAATATAGAATCATTACGTACAGCTCATTTTTCACTATATAGAGACTTGACTGTATATGAAACAAAAACTATTTCAATGTAAAAACAATAAAATTCATAAATAGCAACAAGCGGACAAATCAAATGGAATTGTCGTTTAGGGAGGGTTTTAACCTTAAATATAAACAAAATCATGGCTTTTATAAAAAAAAAAGGATATGAAAGTCTCCAAAGAACATTTACTTACATTTATTATAGAAAAATATTTTTCTTTCAATACATGATTTTTTTATGAATTTCGGTAAATTTTAACATACGAAGTTCAATGTTAAATATGAAAGACCCTAACTTAAGACATGATTAGAGCTCAGTTAAGTAAAGGTACGAAAATTTATAGAAAAAAAGTAAAAAAACAATAAATTGATTGTGTAAATTGAACGACACAATTTTGAAGCATTTATTATTTTTATCTACCTTGATCAGATTTTTCTTTTCAGTGTACTTTGAGATATTTCATGGAACACTTTGTTTTAATTCTATTTTTGAATCTACATGATGATGATTTTTAAAGGATTCTCACATTGTATTGCAGGTCCAAGAGGTCTCTTGGAGAAAGACAACTAGCCTAAGTAGGACCCAAATACTTCAACCAGCTTCCAGCTGACTTAAGGAGAATAAGTAACTCTTCCAATTCACTCGTGAACTTAAATCACACCTACTGCTACCAATTTCCCATTTAAAGCATTTGTAAAACCTCGTGAATTTCACGCCTTCTGGTTGGAGCACTTGCACCAAGTTAGAGTCTAACTCAAACTAAAGAGCCTCATCCCAGTAGATTCAGCAGGTTGAGAGGAGAATAAGATCGGAATTTCTTTAGTTTTTCATCAATCATCTCATAGTCTGCGGTCGTGTAGGCTAAGGAGCCCTACACACACATTTCTTGTTCTATTGTCTTCATGAGGGCAGTGAAATTTACGATTCAAATACCTTATAAATGTATTTTGCACTCTTTCAATGCTTGTATACCCCAAATAAGCTTCCAATCACTCGATAATAAAGTTATATCTGTACATTATATAATTTTCAATCAGAAGTATCAAGAAATGAGTGAAAAAAACAAACATCAATTTTTATTGCCAGGGGACAGGTAAAATTTGTCTCAAATAAATGTATTGTATTATTTTCCTTTCAAAATTTTTTTCAGAAACACTCAGCAGTGAACTTTAACAAAAATATCAGAAAAAAAAGAAATCTAAAAGCTTTTATTTTTCTTTCGACCATAAAACTTGAAAAGAAAAATGATTTGATTGATTTGAACATGAATTGAATAATTAAATTAAATTTAAAGAAAAAAATTCTTTTATCTCAATATTTCTCCTTTAAAGTCGTCGAATATTTTTGATTTAATCAGAAGATCAATTGAAATTGAATTGTGGCTTTGTGATCCACGTGCAAGGAGGTAAAAAATCATAATTAGCTTAATAAAAGTAAAAAAAAAGTGATGGAAAATTTCCATCAAGGAACGCTCTTTGTAACATGATTCCAATAAATAATTTTTTTTTGCTTTTTGTATATCAAATTAAAGGTACAGTCAAGTTTCCATATAGTGACAAATAAGTTGTACGTAATGATTCTATATAATGAAAAGTCAGTATCATAGAAACTGTAGATTCATAGAAACTGACTTGTGAGCATTACCTACAGATTATTTTTCACTATATGGAGACTTGACTGTATGAGATTCATCTACACAAAAAAGGAATAAGGCTATTAATTTATACCGAAAATTCATTTTTAACGACGACACTTTAAGATTAATGATAAGGAAAAGGTTACGACCTGTCAATTCTTAATCGATAAGGATTAAGCCTGTAAATCTATAAGTGATCTATTTACTGGTACCAAATTGTTTTGTAGAAAAGTTTAATCGTGATGACCTTGCTTGACATAACACAGATGAACATTAATTTTAATTCTACCACAAGAAACAAAAAAATGGAATGTGTTAAACACAGAGCATGATTTGGTCGGTCAATATTTATTTCGGTATAATGTCTCATGTTGTTTGCAGGCAAAAAATGAAAAGGAAGAAGTAATGTAATATGAGTGTGAGAGTTGAAATAAAAGAGTGAATCTTGAAAATTCGTTAAATTAGCTGTCATGTGTATGCACGGAAGCCTTATATAAAAAAATGTATGTCTGCTCAAATTTCCTACCTCCTGCCTTTAGGTTTTTTTATTTTTCTTTTTCTTTGTTTTAGTGTTACATACACATTACACATTATATAAAAGTTAAGAAAAAAGAAACATAATATGATATTTTCTTGTCTTATGTGTCACGGTTGAAATAATGATTTATGAGCGGATTATAAGGTTTTTAACTTTTTCTAATGGTATGGAATGCAAAAAAAAATGAAAGGCAAGATGAAAAATAAATATGTATTTAAAAAAATGATGTTACTTGATGGAATAATGTACTAAATACACACAGAAGAAGGAAAGGAAAAAAAGTAAATGTAAATTATGCGTACAAATGAATATCAAATTTCACTTCTCAAGTTAAATTTTGTTTTTTTCCATCGTTTCAAGGAAAATAAAAGAAAAAACGGAATGATAATATCTAGTTTTAAATGAAATTAAAATTAATTGTTATATAAAAGCTTCTAGTCAACTGTCTTTTGTTTGAAGGGACATTGTCAGTCTATACTTTAATCAGTGTCAAATGTCAACCAAGTCATTCGAAATTTTTTTTTTGGAGCTCAGAAAAACACTTTTCCAATTTCTGAGTATCTCATTTTCATTTTGTCCCAGGTCCATGAACCAGTGTCATTCTGTGTCACCTTCATTTTCTCATTAAATTTCAATTCATTGGATATTTCAACATTTTGACGTCATACTCGTCTTAAGACGGCTTATGATCTATTTATAAAAAAATCTTATAAATATTTAAGTTGCGAACTTTGGATATCAATTTCTAAGGATCATAAACTTTTATTTCATTTTATTGTTGAAAAATTATCCAGACACCCACTTTTTCATTGAAAACCGTAAATTTTAATAAAAAAAGTTCAAAAATAACTTTGAATGTGATCAAACTTTTGCAAACCAAGGTTACATTTCTTGACTTGGTTTCACTTTTGATTTTTAATACATTTAAATTTATTTCATATGCGTGTACAAGCAAAACGCTGTGATAATTTAATTTATCATTATTTTTTTCCAAGGAAAATGAGAAAAATAAGAGGCAAAGCTTTCACATGAACAAGACAATATCCTTCACGTGTTCTTATAGCGTCCTGTTTCTATGCATACAAGAGGTGTATAAGAAATTTCACGTAAACACAATAACAACAATAATAACTTGATAAATAAAAAAAAATTCGTCCTTCATTCAAACAATTTTCATTTTTTTCTCACAAAAGGAAATAAAAATCCCATCAAAAGGTGTTTATATGTTTTTTATGTCTCTTTTTCACTTTACACGTATTACTTACTCTGTTTTGATGTGTTTTGTAAGTAAGTATATGAAAATATTATGATAAGATTTTATACTTTAACTTATTTCTTAAAAGCATTTTTTTTTCATTTCTTACATCAAGTCAATATAAGCGTATACTAAATAAAAACTCATGTCAGACAAATATCAGCATTACATTACATTTTTTTTATAAATGTGATATTATTTTAATATAAATGTATATTTTTCATTATTCTTGCAACTTTTTGATATGGAATGACATGAAAATTGTCATTGAAGACATTTTTTCTTAAAGTTCTGACTTGATTCCCTTCAAATCGATTGATTAACTGTTTCAAATTTCAATGAAATTCGATTTATTTTGTCTCAATTGAAATGAAATGAAAAGTAACATAAAAAAATATTTTTTAATTTAAATGCTGATCGCCATATTTTCATTTTCTCACACACTCACACCAGGCACCATCATAAGAGTAATTTATGTCCATAAATAATATGTGCTAAGCTTTTTTTTTGCCAAATTTATTCTTATTTGCATATTAATATGAAAGTAACAAAAAATGAATTGTTTTTTTTTGTCATTTCAGGGGGATGTTTGATTCACATTTACATTGCAAAATGAAATTTCAGTACTCACCAACTCTCGGTACATATAAATTTAGATACAAGCAGTCTTCTGATTGATTTGTCAACAGTGGTAAAAGTCTTCGCAGTTGTGCTAAGCGTTCACGTGGTACTTCTAAGAGGGCTTCTTGACCTGAAGCTGGTACGGGTGGTAATTGTGGACACACGGGTGCGAATCTATCAGCTAAACGAGTGTTTTTCCACGTTGATGGTGTTACAGGTGGCATGTATCTGAAAATTTATTAAAGAGAAAATTTCATCATCTGCCTATTTATTCTTATTTTTAAAATGTTATTTGATTATAAATTATGAAAACTTTCTATTTGAATGTCATTGAATTGAAATTAAGGTAAATATAATATTTGCTTTTGAAAATAACCAGACGACTCCACTTGAAGATTTCAATCTTTAAAGGTGTAAATATGAAAAATTCTGTATCGGGCTGTTATATCAAAAAATGGATCAATTTCAGTTATGAGCGACTATTTATAAATATACTCAGACAATCCTCATGGAGTTGTGAGTTGCATGTGAAAAGTGAGAAGGATCGGTAGCGACGGAATGAATGTGAGCAGTCGACAAGTGAAAAAGTGGAACGAGAAACCGCAGAGTAGACAAAATTTGACTTCAAACTCAGACTTTAATTTTTTTTTACAATTTGAATGAAACCATATTTTTTTTTTAAAAAAAAAAAATTATGAAAAAAAAATCGTTTGATGATCAAACAAAACAAAAATTACATCCTTGGCTAGAAACAAAGAAAAAAATGTATCTACATTCAAAAAAAAGAAAAAAAATACTTCAAAGTCACTGTCGTGTCATAAACATTTATTATTATGCTGAATCAAGAAAAGTTTTTATATTTTTTTTCAAGTCTATACTTCAAGACGCAATATTAAATTTTCATCCAACAGAAGTCTTATCAACTTTAATGTTACGTATTTTTCATCATTTTTATTTATTATTTTTTTTTTAACATTATTTTTACATACAGAGAAAAAGAAGAAAAAAAGATAATCAATATAATATGAATATGACGATGAAAAATAGAAGAATATGTAAAATGTATCATGAGATAAGGAAAAATTCAATTCCTTAAGGGGTTTTTGATAATATGAGACGATATAACGAAAATTTATTGCTTTCGACACGACTGAATCGAAAACTCTCATTTTCAAATCACATAATATCAAATTGCTTCTTGTTAATAAAAAAAAAAATGAATAAAAGGATAATTCCTATAAATTTTCTGTGTAATTTGAATATTTTCTGACATAATTGCAGCAACTGTTACTTTACTTTTACAGTCATGGTACAGTTAAGTCTCCATATAGTGAAAAATAATCTGTATGAAATGCTCACAAGTCAGTTTTTATGGATCTACAGTTTCTATAGACACTGACTTTTCATTATATGGAATCATTACGTACAGCTTATTTTTCACTGTATGGAGACTTGACTGTATTTGATTTTAAATGTAAAATAACTTAATCTAAAGAACAAAAGAGAGCAAAGTTCAAGTGAAACAAGAATGGTCCAATAATTTGAAATCAATATAAATTGCAGTGAAAACAATTGACCTAAAATTATGTTTTTATTGTAGTTGTATTTTAACTTGAAACCTTGATCATGTATTCTTTCATTTCATTTCATTTCATTTTTGCATAATAAAAATGATATTTTATTTTAAATTTAAATTTAATCCAAAATAAGTTAAACAAAAAAACGAAATCTGAATCAAAATTAAATGGCAATTTGCCAAAAAGGAAATTATTAAATGAACAGTTTCGACAAAATTATCTGTTGTACCCCTTAATGGTAAAATAATTTTCATACTACAACTCCTCTTTTTTTTCATTTTCATTGTCATTTTATTTTAGATTTTGTGTGTATCGAAATTAGTATGCAACGTTTCAGGTTTCCATTTTTCAATGTTTCTCAAATTCTTTGAAATTGAGTAGTGAAATTTTAGATTCTTATTGAAATTGTGTCTCATTATTATGGTTATGGCTATCGTTAAATAATAAAAATATGAACAACAAATGATATAAAATTCTTTTGTTATTTTTTATTATTAGTTTTTTTTTTATTTTTCAAACTAATATAAGATGATACTATTGAAGCCTAACCAGAATGATGACAAGCACTATCATTGTATGGATTCTTTGTCGTTTTAAGGTTTAATCAAAAGATGACCTATTTAAGTTTCAATGGTAATTTTATCAAATTCTTTGATGAAATTTATATTTATTGAAAAGGTCGATTAGCATTGGTCTGAATCTTAAAGTATGAAAATTGTCAGGAAAATTTAATTAAAAATTGAAGGGTGTCATCATGAGTAATTACTTTTAGCAGGTTATGATTAGAGAAAGAAGTTGATTGAATCAATTTTGATATTGAAAGTACAAAGAGAGTGCAAGTCATTTAATAATTATTTTTCTTAAAGTAGGTGGACAAAGATAAGCTTGTCTGACGGAACCTATTACTGCACCCTAGCTAATGCTTAAAATTCGTTAAGAATATGTTTCAATATCTGATTCTCTTTTAAGCAGCAAGTGTATGATAACTATTTTCTATCCTTTCAGATTGCTGCAAAAAAAGCTAATGGATCTTCGAGCGTCCTGGTAGTAGAGCTAGGGCATTCGAAAATTTGAGCTACATCATTATGTTATGACATAATGAGCATGTATCAGAGAAGGATGTATCAATGCGACTGAAATAGCTATTAGTCAGTTTTCAGCAGCCTGACCAAAGCTGAACCAATGCCCTTCTAGTCTCACTGGGGAGTTTGGCTTTGTCTGTTGATATCTCGGGTGATGGTTCATCGAGTACCTAGTTGAAATAAAGCTGGCTAGAATAAACCTGTCTAGTCTTTTAAAAAGCTTAGAAAGAAGAAGAGAAGAAGTACAAAAACATTTACATTATGTCAGACAGCCAAACTGCATTCAAAGCACTCCAGCAAATTATTTAGAAATGATTGGAAAAAATATATCAACTCACTAAAAACAACACATTAAAATTTATCGGGGTACCAGGACATAGTAATATTGATGGTAATGAAGTCCCTGATAGGTTAGCTAGAGAAGGATCAGCATCTACATTTGCAGGAGAAGAGCCTTGCTTAGGTATCGCATTAACAACGGTTAAATCTGCCATATTTGAATGGCTTATTGATAAATAAACTTTGTATATGGAAGATCAAAGGAGATATCATTCACAACATGTTCACAACTTTATACCTTAAAGGTCATGAACACGCACAAGGGTGTTGCTGGGAATGCGTGTGGTACAGGTGAGGGTACTTGTTGCATTTCTAACGGGACATGCCAGAGTGCTCAAATACTTGAAAAACATGCATCTTAGCATTACAGACTTGTGCAGAATTTGTGAAGAAGAAGAAAAACTGCGGAACATATACTATGCTTTTGTAGAGGATTAGAAAAGAGAAGCAGATTGCATGAAGTTTACGAGTTCTTGAAGCGAATTCCAATTGTGAAAAGTGAATATAATCTTGGGTAAGTTACATGACAGCCCACAAAAAGCCCAACACTAACTAGTACAGACGTGTTATAATTTTTGCGCTATCTATACACATACGTATAATTATAAGGACTTATACGCATAAAGTATATGCATAAAGTACCGGTAAGTGGCTGAGGTGGGTATACCCGCTTATAATCATCATCAAGCTTTGAACGTTACTAGCCTTTTTTATATACCATTTTTCTCTTTAGTGATCTTGAGCCACTTCTCGGCGTCCTGGAAAATCAGGTAATTGCCTTCCCTATTATAACAATGTCAATGTCAATCACGAACTGGGAGCCTGGTGATTTGCTCGATTTATTTCATAGTGACCATAATAAAACTCAATGAGACAACAGTGGTTTCCTTTTGAAATGTAACATAACCTTAAGCTGTCTGAGCCTTGTCAACAGTAATGTCAGGTCATTCAAAACCACCTCATGCGAGTATGACCTTACCAGGGAACCATTAATGTCAAAATCTTTCTATACATGAACTTTTGATGATAGATTAAATTAACAGATGAGCTTCAATTTGTTTTCTTAATGACATTTCAACTAAGATAACTTTAAAAACTGAACAGAAACATTCATTTTGCTTCTTTTTTAATGTATTTCATGCATATTCATATTTTTCACTTCGTTTCTAGCCTTCCTATACACCACCAACTAATAGCGTACTTAATATTAATGAACCATATATGCAAATTATATGCAAATATTCTATATTTATGTACTCTGAATTTTCTCTTTTTTTTACAATGTATATCCTACGCTGATGATAATAATGAAGAACATAAGTTTATCTCCAAACTACGCAACAATAATTTTGCAAATAAAAAAAATATAAAAAGTAAAATAAATTAAAAATACAGCATCCTCAATATCCTTTTTGTATTAACATCGTAACTGTATATGAACACAGCTCAAGAGACATAACTTAAACAGCAATTCAACCTACTTTATTTAACATTTTTATTATTATCATTCGAGTTGTTGTTTTGTGTACATGTTTAATGTATCATGAAACCAGTTCTATCTCACTTGAAATCATGAAGGTGGTTTACACCACAAACGATTTATCTAGCGTTCAGCAGAGAACACGACATTTTATATTTCATTATCTGTGTGTGTGTGTGTGTGCGCCTCATTTTGAATTCAACTCTTAAAAGGATTCAAATTGGTATAGAAAACAAACGGAGTCAGAGTTATTTCATTTAATTTAAAATACAAATACACACACGCGATACATACAAAGCGAAAATTGTACAAATTTAAATGATATTAAATTCTTGTTGATTTGGGTACATTGCAGTGGATTTATAAACATTTAAGAACTTTTGCTACACAACTCCTCATTAATCTCTTTTGACTTTATTTCATAGTGAACCATCTTTAGATTTTAATATTTTTAAATTGTGTATATTCAAAGTATGAGGAGGATAATAATTATAATATAAAAAGTGTCATATTCCATGCCATTTCCATTCAAATTCAGCTCAAGTTTGAATTTTAAATGGGAAGTGAATATGAAATTATAATTTAAAAATGTGAAATAAATGAAAAATAATTTTAATTTAATTTTAAAATTTATATATTTTTTCTCGAGAATTTTTATTTTTTTTTATGCTGCTATAATTAAAAACGAGCATGTGTTACGATGTCATATCTCTGCTGCGTTGTGAATTTCCATGATGATAAAATTATATTAAATTTCATTTGAATATTTCTGACACTTGTAATGAAAGAGTGTATGAATTTAATAATTACTTATACAAGACTTTTATATATTTTATTTTAAAATTAAAATATGGTTCTGCGATGGTGGTGGACATTCAAGAATTAAAATTTATAATAAAAAAAATATTCGTGGAAGAGAAGCAAAATGACAAGTATGATTAAAATTTAACCGAGGTTTCCAGGTTAAGACTCCTAACGCAAATTACAATGTTAGGGTGGTTCATGTTACAAGGAGAAATCCTCATAACGATATTTTATCTTCCAGGTTAAAACTCCTGACATAAATTACAATGTTAGGGTGGTTCATGTCGAACGTGCAACAGTAGAAATTAGCCGATCATGGCGATTTTTGCCCACAATGGCTCAAAAAATGAATGGATTTGGTTGATTTGGAAGTTTTCTAAAATTTAAATATAATCGGGGATGTTCTCTTCGTAAATGTGATCCTGGTAAGAATTTTATGCAAGGTCAAAGGTCGAAATGATAATAAAATTGAAAATTCAACTCACCTCAAACTTCCAACGGGTGGTGTTGCATATGGCACTCCCAAAAAAGCTTCTACAGGTGGATTTGTCCTTACAAGTATACCCCTAAGTGGTCCATACTTTGTTTTTATAATATTTGTGCTGTATTTAACATTTGCATGAATTTG
>LN483695.1:150503-161215 GCA_900002565.1 Culicoides sonorensis | reverse complement strand
AATTATAATCAATTAAAATTAAAATATATAATTAATTAATCAGTATTTAGCTTTGTAACTGAAAGTATCGATTTTTTCTTTAAGGGAAGGACCATGATTTTTATTGCTAATTTTAAGATTAACGAGGAAGGGTATCATTTTAAGTTACCATGAAATCCAATTGACCGTTATTGCATTACGATAAAATGGATTTAATGGTAAAAGATGACATTTCTATTAAAAATTTATTCGAAATAATTAAAGAGGCCATTTAGTTGTAAAAAGCCAAAGAAAATTTGCATTTTATGTTAAAAATAACATTTGTACCGATGTTTGTAATACATTTAATAAATTTGCCAGTAACATAATAAATTTTGTGTTTTAATGTCAAACAATTTTGTCTGATCTTACAGAAAAAATACTTTTTGATCTGGATTTGAAATAGCGAATCAATAAACTGCCACCGTATAGCTCTACAGAAATGCGTACACACACCAACACATAGTGCCAAGTCCTCAAAAGCCAAAAAAAATAAAACCTGATAATTTCTAAAACTGAATTAAAAAAAATGTTGAATTTCAATTTTTTCAAAAAAAAACCGTTATTTTCAACTGTGAGCAGGTGCGATCTTCACAAAAGTCCTATGATTTTGAAATTGTAAATTAAAAATTTGTTTGGTTGAAGGCTATTTTACAATAAATTTTTATTTTAATTTTTTTTTAAGTGTTATAAATGTTTTTTTTTTTTTTTATCTTAAATGTATCGTATTACTTTATCTATAAATTTTAGCTTGATTGAAAGTA
Source organism: Culicoides sonorensis (assembly GCA_900002565.1). NCBI lineage: Eukaryota > Metazoa > Arthropoda > Insecta > Diptera > Ceratopogonidae > Culicoides > Culicoides sonorensis. The sequence continues at coordinate 160,433 of LN483695.1, read as the reverse complement.
AAAAAATCAACTTTGCCAGCACTTAATTTTAGATTCACTTATCGATATTGATTCAATCACGTCCTTTAAATCCTTTTTTTTTCTGTTTTTTTTTTAATACAAGGCTTGTGAAAAGTAAATAATCACATTTAAATTAAATAAATAATTAAATTAAATTTTTCGAAAATTTTGTCACTTTATATAAGTGTTAATTTCAATTGATAAAAAAAACTGTGTGGCACATTTTATGGGGTGAATTTTAAGTAAAATTTATTTGTTTGCCATTTTAATCTTATCTTTTAGTATTTGTTTCAAGTCTTTAACGACAGTTGAGTGATTTTCCTTAAAAGTATTATTAACAATTGTATCGACATTGGGATCCAAAGACATAGCTGATAGTGTTTTTACGAGTGATGTTGTCATTACTGGTTGTTTCCACGTATCTGAAAATAAATTATGTCGATTTTTTTTTCATTTTATTTTTTCAATGAAAATTCGAATCATACCTAAGGCCTTATCACAATCAGTCATTGTAATTTTAAGCTCTTTTAGTACTTGAGATAGGATATTTGCTTTTTCAGTGTCTGATAATGTCTCGGATGATACAACTCCATTTTGATTTTGTTTTGTGTCTTTTTTCTTGCCTTTTTTAGCCTGGACTTGCTGACTTGCACCCAGGAATTTTTCGTAGTAGATACTCACGATAAATGTACAAAATGATAAAATCTGAAAAAAAATTTTAAATATTTTATTAAAGAAATGTTGAAAAAAAAATATTTTACCTCAACAATTCCAACAATATTTGCTTGAATCGACCTTCGATTCCAAAATAAGTCTGCTTGAGCATTGTGATCGCTAATATTTTTACACAAATTCGTTCCAAGTTCTTTGATTAATTTGATAAGATCCTTCGATATTTCATCAACTACTTTAGCTCCATTCCACAGATTAAGCACAAAATCAATTAAAACATTGACAAAATTCTGATATGGCAGTTTAAGTAGCAAATGTATACGTGAAGGTAATAAATTGACTAGATATATGTTAGATGTTGGTTGATAATTTACTTTGGCGAGACGTGTGAAAATTTCATCCCAATGCGTTTTTAAGATTTTCAATATTTTGTAATTGTATTGCACTTTTTCTTGTGGCAAATCTTGATCATTGGCTGAAACTCCAATTATTATCTCAACCATTGCCGAAATTATCCTCACAAGGGCCGATCGTATTTGGAGAAGTTCCATATCCTGCACGAAACTTTCCTTTTCACTTTTTTTGATTTTATCTTTCATGCCTTCAGGCTCCACGACTTTTCCGTGTTCGTCAGTGTAGGGAAAGGCTGGATCCCATCGAATCATAACAGCAAGATCTCGATTGTCACTCAACTTATCCCATTGGATTTTATCTTCGTCATGTTTAATTGAAAGATTTTTTATAGCTGTTATATTTTGTTTGGCATTTCCCGAACACGAAATTATCTCGAGAAGTTGTAACTCCACTAAATTGAGGGCTGAATGAAAGCTATTTGAAAGTCGTTCACGGAATTTCATGAATTCTTCCAATTTTGAGAATGAGCCAAATTTGTAGGACATTGCCAAGTATTCTAACGTGTCTTTTTGACTTGATTGAAAGAATTTCACAGTTGTTTCGTACACTTGATGTGCAATCGATGGTATACCCTCGATTGGAAGATGAGCTGTATGTAAATAGCCCATCGAATCCAATTGTATGTGTTTCACATCCAGTGATTGTAACATATTTTGTGCGCCAGTTCCACATCCAAGAATGTGATAAATTTGAAGACAAAGTAACTTTGCATGAAAATTACTTGGACTATTGCTCAAAAGATAATTGAGAAGACAAAGAGCTTCCACAAGACGTTCAGATGACTGAGTTCGTAACGAAATGTCATACATCACATTCACTGAAAGAAGAAATTTATTTCACTTATCTTTAATACGTAAAACAAAATAATTACCAGCTAGCAGTGCATAAGGATCCGAAGGACCAATATCCGTTGACAACAAATTTTGACCGAATGCACCAACACCATGTTCGTAATGTAAACTGAGAGCTGTGAACAGTGCTGATAAGTGATCAGTACTTAATGTAGCATGAGACCCACAAATCCTTGAAATTTGAAGAGCACAAATGTGTTTCTGCATTTGAGTTTTCTAAAAAGTTAATTCTTTAGTCTCAAAATTTTTTATTTCTTTGCAAAGATTTCTTACGCTTTCGGGCAGTGTCGTTGCACTGATTCCACACTCGTGTAATAATGTGGCAGCAAATCCTGGTCTCTTATCAGCATCCATATACTCCAAAAAGAGTTTTAAATCACTCGTACAACAGATTCTGTCACCAAAAGTCTTGTAATAATCAATCATCAGTTCATTGTAATCACCTAGAAGATCATTTGCTGTTGTCAGGCCTTTTTCTCGCATTGTTCTGTGCAATTCTAAAATGGCAAGACGAGGTCCTCGCACTTTTGCATCAATTTCAATGATCTAAAACAAAAATATTTGGTAAGTGATATTTTTTTAATTGAATTATTATTATTACGTGTTTAATGAAATCACTACATTGCTTGATAAAAGATTCCGATTCATTGTCTGCTTTTTTAGCCTCCAAGGCAAAACTGGTGGATATAAGCTCTTGATAATAATCCCAACGATCATGTTCCTCCAATAAGAATTTTTTGAGAAGTTCCCATAAATCTTCATACTGTTTAAGATTCCGTAAAAGCTCAATTTTAATGGAAATTGGTGCTCCTGGATACAGACGTTTACATAACGGTCCATCATAAAACTCTAAGGCCTCTTTGTCCTTTTGCTGATATTTTAAGATACTTAAGTACAATTCAACTTCCTGTTCAGCTTCCAATTTGTCTGATTGGATGAGTTTATCGACCATTCTTTGAGCAAGTGATAATAAAACTTTTGCTTTATCTTTGTCACCGGAATCTGGACCTTGTTGTGCTTGTAACACAATACTCATTACAGCCCAAAAGTAATATGGGTTCTTTGGTCTAAATTTGTATAGTTGCATAGCAGATGTTTGTTGTTGTTTGTAATCATTGATCCTGACATAGGACATAAATAAGTGAGACATTAACTCTTCGTTGCCAGGACACACAGAAACAGCATTATTATACAACGTACAAATTTTATCAACTGCAAACAAAAATATGAGATATGAATTTTTTTCAATGAAAGTAAAAAAAAACTTACGTTCATCAGTTTCTCGATAGAAAAAAGTCAATACTTGCAATGTCGAAACATCACACGGTTTTTCGGCTATCAACTCCCTTTCCAATTTGACCCCTTCTTCCGATCGTCCGAGGCGAAGTAATGCCAGAGCCTTCAAGGCACGAGCACATTGTATGTTTGGATTTTTCTTTAGCACTTTATCTGCTTCTTGTATGGCCTTTTTGTTATTGCCCAACTCTAAATTATCTGAAAATGGTAAAAATTGAGTGTGAAAATCAATCTAACCTCAATCAGAAACATTGAATAGATATTTTCTCAATGAAATTTTATCAATAATCTCAATGAATCTTCCATAGCCGAAATAATTTCAATAATAACAGATCTTTAATTTACGAGAATAACCGAATTAAGTCATTTTTCCTTACCAAAAACAGGCCGCAAACGTCTTTCATTTATATTTTCCATGATTTTTTTGATAACTTTATTCACTTTAAAAATTTAAATGAAATGTCAGCTCACAAAAAATCTGTCAAAAAAATTATTGACAGCAAAAATGGTGGATAAATTTTTGTCTTATTGATAAAAAAAATAAATAATCGTAGAAAAATTAAAGTTTAATGCAAATTAGTGTAAAAAATAAGTGAAAAATTAGTTGAATCTTTGACCAAGGTCAGCGAAGTCACAATAAAGATAAAAATAAATGTTAATTTTCAGTGTGTGAAACATAAAACGTGGTGTAAAGGGGGCGTAGTTGATATTGGATGAAAAATTGATATTTTTTGTAGATAGTTAAGAAAAAGTTAGCGTTATCCTAAGAAAAAAATCAGAAGAGAAAAAGGAAAGAAAAAAATCAATCAATATGGGTAATATTCATACTGTTGGACCAAATGAAGCTCTGATTGTATCGGGAGGCTGTTGTGGCTCCATGAAAAAACGAACGATTGTTGGTAAGATATGATTATTTAAGTCATGATAGACTGATATTTATCTGAACTTATTAATAGGTGGCTGGGCATGGGCTTGGTGGCTAGTTACCGACGTTCAACGTTTAAGTCTGGAAGTCATGACTCTGAATCCATGTTGTGAGATGGTCGAAACAGCACAAGGTGTTCCTTTAACAGTTACTGGCGTAGCTCAATGTAAAATTATGAAAATGATGAATGCGTATTATTTTCAAAATCAACCAGATGAACTTCTTGGAACTGCTTCCGAACAATTCTTGGGTAAGTCTGTGCGTGAAATTAAGCAAACGATTTTGCAAACTTTAGAAGGTCACTTGAGAGCAATTCTCGGAACTTTGACGGTTGAAGAAGTTTACAAAGATCGTGATCAATTTGCATCACTTGTACGTGAAGTTGCCGCTCCCGATGTTGGTCGAATGGGAATCGAAATCCTCTCATTTACCATCAAGGATGTTTATGATGATGTGCAATATTTGGCATCTCTTGGTAAAGCTCAAACTGCCAATGTGAAACGTGATGCCGATGCTGGTGTTGCTGAGGCAAATCGTGATGCTGGAATTCGTGAGGCAGAATGTGAAAAAAGTGCCATGGATGTCAAATATTCGACAGACACAAAAATTGAAGACAATTCACGTATGTTCAAATTACAAAAAGCCAATTTCGATCAAGAAATTAACACAGCAAAAGCTGAAGCTCAATTGGCATATCAGTTACAAGAAGCTAAAATTCGTCAAAAAATTCGTAACGAAGAAATTCAAATTGATGTCGTTGAACGTAAAAAACAAATTGAAATCGAACAACAAGAAATCTTGCGAAAAGATCATGAACTTAAATCTCTTGTCAAATTACCAGCAGATGCCGAAAGTTACAAACTTCAAACTATCTCCGAAGCTAAGCGTACACAAACAATTGAAGTTGCGATTGCTGAAAGTGAGAGAATCAAAAAAATTGGAAGTGCTGAAGCCAGTGCAATTGAACTTGTTGGTAAAGCCGAAGCTGAACGTATGCGTCAAAAAGCTGCCGTATATAAACAATACGGTGATGCAGCTATAATGAATATTGTTCTCGAATCTTTACCAAAGATTGCAGCTGAAGTTGCAGCACCATTGGCCAAGACCGAAGAAATTGTCTTGATTGGTGGCAGTGACAATACAACTGCTGAAGTTGCTCGTCTTGTCGCTCAACTACCACCTGCAATTAATGCCCTAACCGGTGTTGACTTGTCAAAAGTCTTGGGCAAAATTCCAGGTGCTGGCGTAAAAGCCTAAAATGTTTTCGAATTCTAACAATTACCAGATTTTTTGCTGCATTTATTATTACATACATTTAATATACACATTTACAAAACAACACACAAATTCTTTATAATAAAAAAAATTAAAATCTAAATTTAATAATAAAAAAACAATCTGCAAGACATATTCAAATAATAACTTCCAGTTTATTCATCAATTTAATATTTTTTTAATGATATTCAACAAATTACTAAGAAAAAAAATAACGCAATCTCATAGCATTTGATAAGAAAACTCACTCGTAATAATAGAAATGTAACATTGTCGTTGTGAAATCACAATTAATTTAAGAAATTTATTTTTTCACTGGCAATTTTGCATTAAATGAACACCAAATAACATTAAACAAGACGGATGTGTATAAAATTCACACAATTAATCAAGATGCAAGAAATTGAAAAATAATCAAACAAAATTAACAGATATGTAATATGTACCAAGAAAATGTAATATGTAAATCTTTAATAAAAATTTAATATAATTAAGCTGTTCCAAATATTTTCCTCACTTGCTTTGTTAGAGAAAAAACATCACATTTAATTTTGAAAGGAAAAATCATGTGATCATGGGGTAATTTCACAAAACTTGAAGGAAAATATTTGGAACGCCCTAACATAATAATGATAATTATAAAAAAAAATATAATAATGAGAAAATGGAACCACTTCCATTTTTGTTGCCTATACCTCAAAAATGAATAAAATTAGATGTTTAATAAATTACGATATGATAACATTTAAAAAAAATTACTAACATGAAACATGTACCGAAAAGTACTTTATATATTAGCTATATATTAACATTTAAAAAAATGTATGTGTCAATAATTTGAATTTATTATAATTTATTTGATTTTAAATGATATTTTTTTTTATTTTGTAGAAGATCTGAAATAATGCAGAATCTTTGTTTGTAGTTTTTTAATTGTGAGTTTGTAACAGTGGGAACTTTTAACGATCTTATCAAACATAATGGTCTCATGATCATTACATCAAGTTCCTTGAAAAGTTAAGAGTCGTTGATAAGGTCGTTAAAAACTTCTTATATAAAATGATAAAAGAATTTGATTTTATTTTCCTATAAAATCTATTTTTTAAGAAGAAAAAAATTATATTTTTATTTGTTAAATTAATTTTAAGCAGATTTTTTGTTATTATTTTAGGCCATTCCAAATTTGGTTTTAATCATGTTTAATTTTTCAGTATAAAAATTTAACTTCAAAGGCCAGTTTGATTATTTGAGACATGAATATTAAAAACAAAATGGGAATTGCCTAAATTTTAATTTTTCAGGCGCTTCAAATTAATATCCAATTTCTATTAGTCCTAAGAACACTTTTAAAGTGAAAAAGGGGAGGAGATTAGTATAAAAAAATTAGTTTGAACCGCCTTAACGAAAATATTTTTTTATTAAAAATAATATTATTTACAGAAAATTTTATTTAAATTGTAATTTAATTTGAAAACGTTTACCTGATTTTTGTATCAATTCAATAATTGTATAAGCTTTAATTGTAATTTGAATCCAAAACTTAAGTCTTAAGATAACGTAAAAAAAAAACATTGTACAAGAATCTGTATTTTATTATTCTATTTGAATTAAATAAAGCCCGTTTGTTTGATCATCGCAAATTGAGGAGTTTTATTAATAAAGTGTTCATTTCAATTTAATTTAAATTTTATTGACTTCAAATTTAGTGAAAAATATATTTTCTTTTTAATTTTAGGACTGAATGATTGGATTTCCCTTGAATCGTCGATTATTACTTTTGCCTTTGAATTTTGATGTAATATTGAATTGTTTACGGTCGATTGGCTTCGCTCCACCTTTAAATTGAGAGTAATCGAAGTTAGACAAATCCAGTGGTTGGCCTGATGATGAGGGTTTTGGTTGATTGTTGTTTTTCTTCTGATTGTTTTGTTGTTTATTTTGAAGCTGTGGATTTTGTCTCTTTTGCATTTTATCAAGAGTCTTTAAGCGCTTTCGTTGACTCTTAGAAAGTTTCTTTTTCGTGGATGACGATTGATTTGAATTACTGTTATTTCCTTGATTGTCACATCTAAATGCATTTGTTGGAGTTGCTGGTGTACTTGGCTGTGATTTTTGTTCCTTGGTCCATACTCGGTTTTGACTTTGATTTTTGGGTGTTTTATTTGGAGTGGCCTTTGGAGTATTGGAATTACTTGTGCTTGGTCTAATTTGTCTAATGTGTGCAATTTGATCGATCACAGCATTGATTTTAGCCATCTCTTGTTCCTCTTCATCCATGCCATTTTCATTGATGATCTTGAGTGTTGATTTACCTTCACTTGTAAGGGCATCCATTCTTCGTTTCTTAATAATTTGACGAATTTCAGCGGATTCCTTATCTTCTTCAATATTATCTTCAGCATCATTTTCGTCGTCCAACTTATGTTTTGCACTTGTTGTTCTTTCTGGACAAAGGATTCTATTTTTTTGTTCTTCTTTTAACTTTTTCTCTTCCTTTGCGCGCAATTCTTCAGCATAAGGTAGGTAAAGCTTAAATCTTTGATAAGGTGTGATAAATGTTAAATTTTTGATACGAGCTACTGTTGATTTTGCATCTTTTGATATATCCTCACTTTCATTTTTGAACACAGAAAGTATTGGGATTTCCTTTTGAATTGAATTTTCATCAGATTTAATTTCAATTGTAGTCGCTTTCAAGTCTTTATCTAGTAAGCATGGCAATTGTGATTGGGTATCAAAATTTCTCATATCATGTGGGCAATAAAGTGGATTTTGATAATCACGATGATTCGAAATTGTTGTTTCCCGATTAATGTGGATGACATCGGGCTCGATTTTCTTGACAAGACTTTGTTCACGTGCCTTTAAAATGATTTGATGTAAAATGTGAAGATGTTGTTTCACGAGTGGTGGCAGTGGATTACAACACGCCAAAATTCCTTGCATTTCTCTGGGCAGAACTTCAGCTATGTGTAGCATCATATGATTGGGAAGCACAAATCCATATGATTCATCTTCTTCCCTTGCAATTTTATCACGCCATATAAAAAGATGTTGTAATGCATACAACTGACGATTATCAAACATTTTCCTTGATTTTCTATAGACATCCATGTGAGACACTGAAGTGATATATGGCTTTGCATAGCGTTTCTTACAAATTTCTGTACTTGCTTTATACACACTCTTTATCAAGTTATTTTCTTCATTACTTTTCTGCACTAAACTATTTCGCATGTTATCGTAAATGTACAACAAATAATGGGTGTCTTGTCTCGCATAGTCGATTAACTCTTCAGGAAGTGGTCTCATACGCCAATCTGCTAATTGGAAAGTTTTATCAGCTTCAATTTTGCAATAATGATGTAACAAATGCGCGAGTGAGAGCCGTTCAAATCCAAGACGTTTCGCTGCTTGATGTGTATCGAACATATTGACTATATACAAGGACAAATCTCTTTGCAGCCATTCAATGTCCGAATCTGCTCCATGAAAGACTTTTACAATATCGGGTTTTGTAAAGACCTCATTTAAGATGTGAAGCTCATCACGCAAGAGAATTGTATCAAAAATGTAATCTTTTTTGCGGGTTGAGATTTGCATGAGACATGTAATGCCTTGAAACGTCCGATATGAGTGATGTTCCAAATCTATTGCTAATTCAGTCTCATTCTGAAATTCCAATAAGGCTTTCTTCACTCCAGCTACATCGTCAATATAGTCCAAGTCACAGGTTTCAATTGGAACGGGATCTTGAACTGGTTTCTCTTTGAGCATCTCTTCTGATGGTTCGAAACGTTCCAACTCGAGTTCATATGGATGCGTGTATGAAATTATTCTGTTATTTTCATCGTATTCTGCTAAAATTGCTAACGGTTTAATTGAATTTGGTTTGTATTTAATGCGTGGACACCAAGCATTCGTTGAATTGTCAACAGGAGTTTTAAATGAAGCTTGTGGACGTTGAATATTTCTCGCTGTTAACAATCTTGCTGATTGAACTCCAACTGACTTTGCAGCTGCACGATTCCAACTTCCATTTAATTGCGTCTGCTTACGTTCAACAGGACGGAACTCTTCTTGAACAACAATAGTTTCAGGACTTTTACGAATCCCAAGTAAGTCATCCAAATTATTATTCACTCGTTCCAACATAACATCATTACATTCTTGAAGCAGCTCAAATTTTTCTTCGTTATCACGACGATTCACAATATTGCCACGAATTCCTTGTTTTTTGATAACATTTGAAATTAGTTTTAGTAAATCATCACTTTTTGATGCCACAATTCGACGAAACGACGGATGTGAGTTGTATAATTCACGAGTATGACCACTCGGCATTGCATTGGTACATTTTGTTGCCTGCACAATCAATTTTATACCGTCCTTTGAAAAAGTATAAAAAATTATTGCATTGAATGTCCAAAAATTTGAACGTGGTGAAATTTACCTGAGATAATTTTTGAATATCGATATCTTTTTTATCTACCATAT
>LN483695.1:114321-148728 GCA_900002565.1 Culicoides sonorensis | reverse complement strand
CTGTTTGCCACAATGACAAATAAACGATTTTTCACGCATTGACATTGGTAAATGAGTTTCCAAGTGTTTTTTTAGGCGACTCATTAAATTAAATTCTTTCTTACAAACATCACAGCTGTAAATTTTTGGTGTATCGTCATGCTTTTTTACAGGGATTTGTAAAACTGATTTTTTGTGTGCTCTTTCATGAACTCGCATGTGACGAGTTAGCTTTGCAGGACCTTCTACCATTTTGCCACACTCAGGACACTTTGAATTTTTTTTCCTTATACTTTTGTTACGTTTTTCAATGCTAAAATTTTTGTCATCTAATGGAATTGTGGTTTCGTAGGGTGTCAATTCTTCGCCTGATTCCACAACAGATATAACAATAATATTGTCTTTTGTACCTTGATCCGTCTCATATTCTTCATTTTCAATTAACTCATACTCTTCTGCTTCGTGTTCCAACACATTTTTCATTTCGATATGATTCTCCAACTGGTTTTCATCAAATTCAGGTTCTAATGTTTCCACCGTCATATTATTATCCTCCTCTTCAATCTCATTCTCATTTCGTTCAATTTCAATGTCAGATGTCTCTTTATTTGTATCTCGCTTTGACTCCAACGAATTAAGCATGTCCATAAGATAATTGTTGCTTTCACGACATTCATTGAGAAAATCCAAAATTAAATGCAACATATTTTCACATTTTGTACAAATCATTTGCGGAAGACCATCATCCAGTCCCACCTGAATTTCACAAAAGCTCATAAAAATTTCAGCATTTGACAACTGGATTCGTCGACTGGTCACGGCATGAAGATCGATTTTTGTGCGCCTCTCATCCAAGCAAAGACGACAACAATTTTGTAATTTGTGGTTCATTTCTTCTATCCCAATATTTGAGGTATTTTCAGTTTTTTCGTCTTTTTCAATGGAACTCATGCTAAAAGATGGCAATAATGTTGCAATTTATTCTTAAAAACTAATTTTATTGACTCTAAATTTAAAATAACAGAAATTGGGAGCAATTTCTTGCGGTTCTGCGGCTGGTTTGTTTTGATTATTTAATTTTCTACAAATTACACAAAAATGCGCTTTTAGGTCTTATTTGCTTTCGGTCCGAGTGCAATATTACATTGAAAAGAATTATTTGAATATAAATATTGAATGTCTTATTATTTTTCCTGAGGATTCAAGACTCAAATGCAAAGGTGCTTATAGTTTGTATGCCATTGATGAAATTTACAAGAATGCGCTTAAATTTTTAAATTAATGTCGTTTTTCTTCTTATTGAATGTTTTCATATCTGTCAAAATATTTACAGTTGATACGCGGTAAAATTTCAAATGATAATCTCAAAACAAAAATTCTCAAGTTAAAAAAAAATGGATTTGCAACAAGAAAAAAATAAAAATTCAAATCAACAACAATCAAAAGAGACAGATCAATGGAAGAACTTAAGAAAAAATCCAGTTAAACGACGATCAAGTTTATTTGGTACTGCAGCAGAAAATCGTCGAATTGAACTTCAAGAAGCTGAATTGAAAGCAATTGAACAGTACAACAAACAAATGCAAAATGAGCTAAAAAATTGGGATAAATTAATAGAAAAAGGTGGTGAACGTCTTGCAGAAATCCAAAAAATGCAATTAAATCCAGGGGTGACCGTTTTAACGGAGGACCAAAAGAAGTATATTGACACAGGATTGAATTTGCTTGACCAGTATTTTTCTGGATTAGGAGAAACTAAAAAACGCATCAATTTTTACCTAGAACAACGTATGCTAATTTTAGAATCAAAGCATGATTTGTATGATCAATTGAATCAAATTGGTGATGAAGAAACAATGAAAATTATTGAAGCAACGATGAATAATTAATCTCCCAATTTAACGGGAATTCATCATGTCAAATGACGTCATCATGAATATTTGTCGGAATTTCCATTAGAGTAGGACGTTTTTATATTAAAATTTTGTGTATTAAGATAATTTTATAAATGAACCAGAAATAAAATTTCATTACAATAAGACTTGATATGAAAATTTAAAGAAAAAAAATTTTTTGACCCTGTCTATCAATAATATAAACAGGAATTACTCACACTAAGAAACGAAGTTCATTCATAGTTTAGTTTCATTGATAATTTCAACACGTAAACTTCGTAATAAATAAAAAAAATAATATTCCATTCAAAATTATACACGAAATCAAAAAAAAAGATAAATGTCTCAATTAACTACCAGAGACATTGAGTCCAAGATGCTTTTAGATTTGGCACAAACAGAAAAAGAAAAAGACTTGAAGCGAAAAAATGAAGCTAAAATAAAGCCAAAACTTATAAGTAAATTATCTCATCGTGATAAAATGTTGTTGTGTGAAGAACTGGAAATCGCACAAGAGAAAGATAAAGAATTTTGGAAACAATTTGCAGAGCTTATGAAGATCAAACAAGATCGAATTCAGGTAATTGGGCTGTATTTTGAAATGAATCAAATGGAATTTACATGGAAATTTTAAAGAAATCTTTGATGAATCATTGAATTTTGCATCTATTACCGGTTTTTTTTATTATCTTCTTACATATCTAATTACAGTCTAAAATGCATTTCAAGCAAGAAAATAAAACTTTCACTTTTCTTAAATAGGAGATCAGTCTACGACTAAGACGGAATCAAAATGTAGCTATTTTTGATGAGTTGATAATTTTGTGTGAAAATGAAGAAAAATCAGTAAATCACCTCTTTAAGTCTTTGGCAAAGTACGTTGAATTGATTGAATTTATTATTTTTAATATTAATTTTACATTTTTAGATTAAAACAGTTCAAAGCAATGGATATCATTAAAAAATCTGTGGATACGAAATACCTCAAATATTATGAAGAACAAAATGGAAATGAACAAAAACAGGAAACTCCGGACATTGTGGTTCCATCATGTCCTGATTTATCGGATTTACTCAAAAACACAACACTTCATAGTCTGAACATCAACAACAACAGTGAACAAAGTAACGACTTACCTTTAGTTCTAAACATGTCTTCATCGGTTCAACAAAGCACACAAAACTCAGGTCCAAGTAATTCAGGTGGATTGAGTTTGATGGCACCATCCATTGTTTCAAGTGAAATTGTAAGACTTTTTTTTGAAGCTTCTTATTAAAATCTTATTAATACATTTTTTTTAAATTATTTTTCATAGGATAAACGTGAATTTTTAAATTCAGTTCCTGAAGTCGATTACGAAGAGTTGACCGAAGCCACAAATAATTGGAATCAGAGTAATGTGCTTGGACGTGGAGGATTTGGTACTGTATTTCGTGGTAAATGGAAGGCCACTGAAGTTGCTATCAAACGAATTGAACCACGTGATAATGCTCGGGCTGATTACAAATTGGAAATTAAACAGAGTTTGAATGAGCTGAGATTTTTGACATCGTGTCGTCATGATAATGTGCTACCTTTATATGCATATTCCATGTCTGGTGCACATCCGTGTCTCATTTATCAATTAATGTTGGGTGGAACGTTAGAGCAACGTCTTTATTCTGCAAACTCGTTAACATGGGAACAAAAATACTGCATTGCCCTTGGCACAGCAAGAGGATTACAATATTTGCATACTTTTAAAAGTGATAAACCATTGATTCATGGTGACATTAAACCGGCAAATATTTTACTTGATGTATGTTTAACACCGAGGATAGGCGATTTTGGGTTAACACGAGAATCTCCAAGTAGGAAACCTGTTGAAATTTCAAAGGTTTATGGTACGAGACCTTATTTGCCGGCTGAATTTATTGAAACACGATGTTTATCAACGAAAATTGATACATACAGCTTTGGAATTGTTTTGTACGAAATGGCAACAAAGAAGAAAGTTTACGATAGAAATCGAAATCCAATGCATTTAGTTGAATTGATGCGAAATTATCATTCCAATGTATTGACATACAATCAAGTGATTGATCCAACATACCAGTTAAATCAAATTGGGTTCTTTATTTTCTCAATATTGACAAGTCTTGGACAAGAATGTACGGCTGTGAATCCAAATGATCGACCAGAAATGCAAAATGTTTGTAATAAAATTGAGAGTTTTTCACAGAGGCAGCAACAACCACAGCCACAGCCACAAGTGCCTCTAATGAATCAAATTCAGTGAACTCAATATTTAAAAAAGTAGTTTTATTGTAATTAAATTTAAATTTTAAAATAACATTTAATTTTTATACAAAAAAGCAATTATTATTTATCATCTACTGGTACAATTGACAATTTGGGGACTTGCTTGTTATTAACAATATCTAAAGCATCAATTTCTGAGTCAGAAGAATGATTATCACTTTCTTCATCAGGCAGTTCGAGAATTACTTGAGAACTAGCGTTAACAACCTTTTCATAATTAATTGTTTGTAAAATTTCTTTTGTAGCTTCGGTACCAATTGCTTCCTCAAAATGCTTATTTGTGATTGTAACTGTTTCATCATTCGTCGTATTAAGATTTGGGTGATAAATGACAACTTTCTTGGGAAGATGTGCCCATGATTTTCTACTCATGTTAAAGTTACTTGAGGATTTGGAATGATTACTTGAAACAGATTCATTTAATTTTCTCGATTCCTTCACCTCTTGATTGATATTATTGAGACCCGTTTTATTTGAAATTGGTCGTGGTGTTTCAGGCGAATTATGGATTTTCAGTGTCTCTTCTGATAGCTTTTGTAATATCACTTTCGGTTTAGAGGTAGATATCTTTTCAATGTCCTTATTAGAGATCCAGGTTGAATTATTATTTTTAATATTAGCCTTATTTTCTGAACTTTGGGTATTTATTGGTTCAGAAAGGATTGGTTTCAATCGTGGAAGAGGTAATTTTCGTTTCTGTCTTTCACAAAGATCTATATCAGAATCGCTTTCACTACTACTGCTGCTACTGTACTCTGAAGTAATTCTTCTCGAACTGCGACGACGTTTATTTAATTCATGTCTCGTTTTACGATGTTTTTTCTTTGATGGTGAGTCTTCTGATGGTACACTGTTAATTGCTCTCAGTGGCAAACTCGATCTACGGTACGCTGTGGCTTTTAAATGTCGATGATGATTCACATGTTCAGAAGTTACAATATATTTCTTTATTATTGTCTTTGTGACTTTCTTAGTACGATGATTTTGATTGGCTCTTATATATTTTGCTGTGTCTACAGATGTGTTTGAACTGTTATCGGACATATCTGTGTCATCTGAAATTGATTTTGATGATGAGAAATCATCAGCGTCGACCTGTCTTTTGCGTTGTCTTGAATTATCTTTATTATTTCTGTATTTTCTTTTGACATGCATTTTTTGGTGATGCGTTTGTTCTACCGTCTGACTTCCAGTTTTTGGATTCACCTTTACTTTTTGATGATTGTAACAAGATGATTTGAGCCACTCTGAAACTTTGTCAAAAGTAAAATTTAGTCCTTTTTCCTTCCAAGAAACTTCTCGAGCTTTTACTGCTAATTTTAATTGATTAGTCAATGCACGGGAACTCTCCTCCTTTTTTTCAAATGAGGGACTTGGTTCAACTTCAACAGCTTCCGGAGCGTTTTCTTTCTCAGTTGAATCACTTCCAAAACTTCCATCTAATACATCAGATATTTTATCTAATTCTAATTCTTCTGTGTCTTTTGTTGTAGCGAATTTCTGTTAAAATAAAAAGAAAATTTAAAATGTTATAGTTTACACAAAAGAATTTTGATGCAAATTACCTTCAATAAATTTTCCCAGTCTTCCTTCCTTTCACACAATTCCTGATCATCAGGCAATAGACCATCCATTTTTCTTATAATTTATCATATTTTTTCAGTCACTATACTTTTTTTTTTATTGTGTTCAAATTGTATTTATTTTTAATTTCATGACAAATTTATTGGACAACAACCGCATCAGAACTGTTGACATTTCAATGACAGTTCTTTGTTTACATATTAAAGGAAAATTAATTACTCTCGTAACTTTTCATAATCCTCCATAAATGTTAAATAAATTAATGGAGAATAAAATTATATGATATTTCTTTCAAATCACAATCGATGGAATTTCATAAAAGTGATTGATTTAATTTTTTACCATCCTCATACATCAGGCGCCAAATGCAAGGAATTTCACAGTGGCCGAAAAAATCAAAACAAAACCAAAACATTTGATTTATGTTTGTAAAATCTTCTTTAATCATAATAAAGGACAATCGTTAAAATATGTCTGAAGAAAATGGGAAAGTCACAGTTGATCAAGTAAAGGAAAAGTTGAAAGAATATTTCAATTATGATGACTTTAAAAGTGATGTCCAGAAACGAGCTATTATGGCTATTTTGAATGGTAACATATTTTTGTATTTATTTTTATGAAATTTAATTTTTATTTTCCTTATTATTAGGAACTCAAAATGCTTATATTAGTATGCCAACTGGTTCAGGGAAGTCGCTATGTTATCAATTACCCGGAATATTTTATGAAAACAAAGTGACAATTGTCTTCTCTCCATTACTGGCCTTGATTAAAGATCAAATGGATCATTTGACAAGACTTAAAATAAAAAGTGCTTCCATCAATTCAAAAATGGGTAACAAAGAACGGGAAACTGTGATAAATGATTTAAAAAGTGTCAAACCAAGCATAAAATTTTTATATATAACACCAGAACAGGCAGCAACAACAAGTTTCCGTGAAATAATGAAAATGTTATTTAAACATAAAAAACTTGGATTTGTTGCCGTTGATGAAGCACATTGTGTAAGTCAATGGGGACATGATTTCAGACCTGATTATCTTAAATTAGGTCAACTACGAAAAGAATATCCCTCGTTACCTTGGATTGCTCTCACAGCAACCGCAAGTAAAGAAGTCGTTAAAGATATAATAAAAAATTTATATCTTACTCAACCAGCAATGTTTCGTACCTCATGTTTTCGGAAAAATTTATATTATGACATTGTCTATAAAGTACTAATTCGTGATGATTTTATTCATTTGAAACAATATGCCGAAAAATGTTTAGCTAGTGTAGATGACAATGATGTAAAGTCAAATAAAAAATCATGTGGAATCATTTACTGTAGAACACGAGAGTCAACTGAAAGAGTAGCACATTGTTTAACAAAATTAGGATTAAAAACATTGGCATATCATGCGGGACTTAAGGCATCGGAACGGACCAAAGTCCAGGAAGATTGGGTGTCAGGAAGATGTTCTGTAATAAGTGCCACAGTCAGTTTTGGAATGGGAGTTGATAAAAGTTCGGTGAGATTTGTAGTTCACTGGGAAATGCCCCAGAATGTTGCAGGATTCTATCAGGAAAGTGGAAGAGCGGGACGTGATGGCATTAAATCTTTTTGTAGAATTTATTATTCAAGGTATAGAAATTCCATTTTTCTTTCGAAAAAAACTATTTTTTTATTTTCTTATGAATTTCAGGGATGACTGTGATTCAATTGACTTCCTAATAAAAAATGAGATTAATAAAGCTAAAACTGAAGCAAAGGCAAAACAAGCGAAAAATACATATAAAAATTTTGTGTTAATGACAGAATTTTGTGAAAGTCTTAAATGTCGTCATAGGTTATTCTCAGATTATTTTGGTGATGATCCCCCTGATTGTACAGACAGATGTGATGTATGTAAGAACAAAGAAAAAGCAGCTAAAAACTTAGAACAGTTCGAGCAACTGAGTTGTAAAAGTAAACTTAAAGGATTTATTGATTACGATGCTGATCCAATTTCATCTGATTTTTATGGAGGAGGACGCAAGGGAATGGAAGAAATTTATAAAGCATATCAAGATGAGGAATCAAATGGCAGTAACAGTAGTAATGAAGCACGACGAAAAAAAGAGGACAAAGATTTTATTCAAAAACAATTTGCTTTAAGAAAATTACAAGCAGCAGACATGGAAATGGAACCATCTGTTGCATTAACGAAAGTAAAGCATGCTCAAAGTACCTCAACAAAAGTAGCAGGATTAACAAATCAAGTTCGTGAAAGTTATTTAACATTTTTGGCAGATGCATTGAAAGCCAATGTCGAAGCATGCAAAGGAAAGGAATCACCAGATCATGATTTAGTTTATAAGGATTTCGAAGATATTGCAATTGAATTAGAATACGAGGCATTCACAAATAACACAGTCATAACAATGTATCGACGTGGCGTAATAAAACACATAAATTCAATTAAAGGTATGACAAAAAGTACCACATTGTTTCCACAACTCAAAACTCATATTCCTAAGAAGAGAACTGCTAAGGGGGGTGAATTTAAAGCAATTGTTGAGGAGATGCGAGAAAAGTATGGAAATGAATTTGTGGCTGGTTTTGAAAAGGAACAAAAACCAAAAATCACCAAAGAACGAAATAAAACAGGAAACTTCAGTAAAGAAACGAGTAGTCAGACAATGATTCATAAATTCTTCCAAAAAGTAAAAGATGAAAAAAACAAACCTCGACAAGATAACTCTGAAATGAAAGAAATAAAAATCGATGAAGATGTTCTCATGATGGAACCTGTTACAGAAACCGTCAATGTGGATGAGGAACATATCGAGGCCGAAACTGAGGCAATTACAGATCAAGGTGAACTAAAAAATGATTTAAAGGAAGGAAATGAATCAAATTCTTCCAAGGAATTGAATCCAATATCAGAAAATTCAATTTCTAATAAAAGTGAAAAATTGTCGGACATAAAAATTTCAGCAATTCCTGATATTAAATTAAAAAGGAAGCATTCAGATCTATTTGGTGATAGTTCTGACGAAGAGGCGTCACCTCCTAAGTCTTTTAAACAACAAAAAACGACAATTTTATTCAAACCACCTCGAATTGCAAATGACCACATACCAAAACAAGTTCCTACTAAAATTGTCTCTGCAACTAAAAATGATTCAAGTAATTCATCGATTGATGAAAATAAATTGAAACCATCAAACAATGAAAATACAAACCAAACAGTTTTAAGCAAAAGTAAAGAAAAACCAAAAACTGATCAAACATCGAAAAAAAGTGTGTCTGATATTGTGATTAAATATTTGATGCCTCACTATAAATCGAAAGTTATTGCAACAAAAGAACTGTTTAAAGCGCTTGCAAGATCAGTTTCACATAAGTTCTATGAAAAGGAGTATGATGACATTATAATAAAAAATTATATTGAAAATTACATTCAAAGTAAAGGAAAAATCGAAAAACTCAGTGATTTGCCTTAAGTATCTAATTTAATGTATATTTTTGTTTAATCAGTTAAAATAAATTTTTTGTTAAATAAAATTTTTATGACTTTTTTATACTCCCGTTAATCGTCTAATGAATTGCCTGATGCTCGGATGTGAAATGGCTGAATATACGCCAGGAACTGAAGTTCCACAATCTGGAGGTCCATAAGAAATTATTCCTACTTGCAGATTCCGAAATATTAATGGACCTCCAGAATCGCCTTGACACGTATCCGACCCTCTAATTCCCGCACAAACCATTCGATCGGTGAGATATGAACCCCAATATGAAAAACACAATTCTTCTGAAATAATTGGTACTTGGACTTTTAAGAGCACATCACTTTCGTATCCAGACAACTGGAAAAAAAAAATTATGAATCAATTTTTTGCGTTATTATATTAATGTGAAAAATTTACTGTGATTCCCCATCCTGATACTAATGACAGCTCACCCACAACTAATGGCATATCTTGCGTTGATAGTCTTGTTGCTTTTACAAGCGGCAATTCAAAAAATGATCTCGTCACTCGTGCAACTGCCACATCGTAATCATAATTTGTCGTATAATTTGGATGTCGATGAAATTCAGCTACATAAAAAATATTCTTGGGTTCAGCTGATTTGAGTGATAAAACTCCTGCAAGAAATGTAAATGTCTCAATTGGGTAGTTTGGGTTCAAACAATGTCCAGCACTTAAAGCCCATGTCGCTGATATTATGGAAGCACCACACCTGTGATAACCATTTATTCGTAAGCTAAGTTGATAAGGAGTTTCTGTTATGTTTTGAACTTCAATACCGCCGATAATACGTTGATTCACCGTCAAAGTAAAGAGTTGTAAAATAATAATTAGAAAAAAAATTTGGAATAAAGTCTTCATTTCGCGAAAGTTTGATTACAACTAAAAAAAATTATTTTTATCAAAATTTAATTGAAAACAAAATGAAAAAAAATAAGAAAAAATCTTATCAGATTAAATGTTTTATATAGAACAATACATTAATTGATTAGTCTGATAACGATTTCTTGTAATTTTGTTTACAATGTTGTTGACGTCAAATTTAGACACCAGTTTTTTCTCTTATAAAAGCACGAATAACTGGATGTGTGATATCGGTAAAGAGAGCTGGTTGTGCTCCATCACATCTCATTGAATTTCTCACATTAATTCCGATTTGCAAACCACAATAAACGAGAGGACCTCCGTTATCTGATGAACATGTATCAGCACCAGGCCTTCCAGCACACATCATTCTATGAAAAATTCAACGAAATTAAATATAAATTGATATGCATTTGAAATTCCTCACGTTTCCGAGACTTGTCCATTCCATGCAATTTTACAATCCTCAGTATTGACAATTGGCAACTCAACCTTATGTAAAAGGGAATTCAATTCTCCAGTATTCGTGTCACCCCATCCAGCTATGACAGCATTCAAACCTAATGGAAGTGGCATATTTTGTGTTGCTAATTTAACTGGTTGGATATTCAATCCAATGAATGGCTTGTCTACAACAGCAATTACGACATCATATTCTAAAATTAACGAGACATTTTTTCTTTCGTTTTGCTTTTTTTTTAATTTTTTTGTCATACCATTCGTATCTCCATTGAATTGGGGATGAAAAATAAATTGTAACGCTTTAACGATAAACCCCTTTGAATTGAAGATGTTAGACGAGCCTGCTAAAAATGTGATTTGAGGTGGTTGTAAAAATTCAAGACATGTTCCAAGTGTAAGGGCATGAGTCGTGGAAATAATCTATTTGAATAAAGAAAAATTATTACAAAATACCAGGCGTCTCCATTATTTATAAATTTTATTTTTACCGAAGCACCACAAATATGATAGTTATAATGTCGCACTGACAATTGATACGGGAAATCTTTTATATCAGTGATTTCACCACTTAAAATTCAAAAAAAGAGATTTTACAATTTCAATAGATTTCAGTTTCGTTGATAACTTACCCAACAATCCTAGGTGATCGAAAGACTTCATTTTTTGAATAATCAGCAGCTGTAAAGGCTACGGAAATTGAAATTATTAATAAAATCAGGATTCTCATTTTTCTGCACTTTTATTTATTTAAGTTCTCTCATTCTTAATCAAGGTCCAAGCGCAAAATAACCTGAAAATTTTTGTGCATATAATTTTTTTTAAAACCTCTTTCATATCAATTTGTTATCAAATGACTTATTTAAGATATGATCAGTTGATTGCCATGAAATTAATATTGATGACATTATTAATTGGATAACGATTGTTTATGATTTGATAAGAATTATTAAAGAATTTAAAAAAAAAAATAAATGTTTTATGAGACAGGGAGGTTCCCAATTATTTTGACATGAATCAACAACGAAGGTCAAATTATGGTCAAAATCAAATGATTTTTTTGTACAATTCAATTGAAGTCAATCATTCGGATATTTAGCGTATATTTTACATCTAATTAACCTTTACAGTGATTCATTTTTTTTTACAATTCATTGAAATTCGTCAAATTCATTTCTTTTTCAAAGAACTAATTTTCTTTTAACGGTTGATTAAATATCTGTGAATTTAATGAGATCTTAGGTTTTTTTTTGCTTAAATTCAATTAATTTTTACAGTGCAATCATGTATAAAAAGTCTTTAAATACGATTTTTTTTTCGTCATGTTTTCTCAGGTTATTTAACTTTAAAGTATACTTGTGTGAGTTGGAATCTTTTGATGATATTTTTAGCTACACGACTCTCGAATAACTTTATTTTCTTTGCTTTTTATCTTCTTGTTATTATTAAAATGATATTGTTGATATAGCGATATTTTTATAACTATGTGTGTGTGTGTGTATTTAAAATAATAGTATTGCGATAAAAAATAAGAAAAACTTTTCCTTTCTTTGTCAAATAAAAGTGAAAAAAAGGATGAATGTGATCATATATAAATAGAATGAGATATAATTCAAGTGAAATACAGCGAGTATCTGCCACAAAGACAGATTTAAAGTTTTTCTTTCTTTTTCGTTACATTTTTTTATTTTTGTAAGAATTTTTGTAGAAATAAGAAATATTATGACTATTATATGAGTGTATGAGCTTTTATTGAAAAGCAACATAACAGAAATTTAAATTGAGATTTTTTTTTTACTTTTAGAAAAAAAAGTTTTTGCTCTACAATCAAACAAAAGCTATGGGTAGGATATTCTCATTTTATAGTAAACAGACTTAAAAAAAAATGATTTAAATAAAATTTTTGGTTCAATTGCTCCATGCCAATTTACATGAATTGAACTTATCTAAATTGATTTGATTTTGAAAAAGAGGATTTCTTTGAAGAATGTGTGTGTTTGTTCAGTCGTTATTTTTGAGTGCTTTCAATTTCGTCTCATACCAACTTCATTTATTTCATAGCACTCTATCGTCTGATTATATGGAACTTGAATCAAATTCTAAATAAATTCCTTGATTCATCATACGTTAGTGATTTTTACGTCATATGTTATTTTGTATTATCATTAATCAAAGAAACAAGATAAGGCTAGATATCATCTCAAATTTAATATTAATTAACAACAAGACTTTTTTCACTCATTTGCTAATAATGTCTCGAATAAGTTTGAATTCCTTCGTAATATTTTTGTACATCATCATTTTGTGTCATGCAAAACCAGATCAGCGAGTAAAAATAATTGGTGGCGTTCCAGCTGATATCTCCTCAGTTCCATTCCTTCTCTCCCTCCAATACAGATCAACTCATTTTTGTGGTGCAAATGCAATTAATTCATATTGGAGTGTCACGGCAGCTCATTGCTTACACAATTACCCACCTAAGGGTTTGGTATGTCTGCAAATAATTCATAATTAAAAATAACAATAATTACCATCAAATTATTTTTTTTATACACAGTTAAGTGTTCGTGTGGGCAGCACAAACAGTAATAGTGGCGGTACAATTTTGACTATTGACAATTATTTGTTACACCCAAATTATGATATGGTATTAATTCAATATGACATTGCCATGGTCCGAACAACTAAATCAATTCCAATACAACAATTTGCTGTATTGCCTGTCGTTGATGCCACTTATTTAACAGGAACGAGAGTGACAGTTATGGGATGGGGTAAAACGGTAAATATACATTTTGCTTTTTTTTTTGATTAATCTCCAAATAAATGTTTATAACTTTTTGGGTCAATTGCTTGTTTATTTTCTTGATTATTGTTATTTTTATTACAATAATTGTGTATTGTAGGAATTTGGTACATTTTCATCAAATTTACTTAAAGTAGAGATACCAATTGTAAGTGGATTACGTTGTAAGATAGCATGGAGGCAATATTTTACAGATACCTCGTTGTGTGCTGGTCGAGTAAATCGTGATAGTTGTTCCGGTGACTCTGGAGGTGGATTATGGTTAAATGATAAAATACTTGTGGGTGTTGTTTCATTTGGATCTGAAGTGTGTGGTAGTAGAAAACCTGGTGTCTATACAAAAATCTCTCATCCCCTTATACTAAATTTTATTAAGAACACTAGTGGGACCAATTAAGTCAAGGAAAATGCGTGTATTGCAGAAATAAAATCAGTTTGAATAATAAAAAAATATCTATTTTTGTTAATTAGAAAGATTTTTTTACCCCTTTATTTATAGCTTTTGTTATTTCAATAAATACAACAGACATTTTTTTATAGTATCTTAATACAATGAATGTTAAGTAGATCCCACATTTAAATGCAAGCCCACTTAGCTTTTAACATAAAAAATTTTCAATAAAATCGCATTTTCATTTTAAAAATAATTCTGTGTTGAATTTAGAAACTCAATAAAACTTTAATTTTGATTGTACATCTAAGTACACTATTTAAAATCAGCTAAAGTGTTGTTCAAAAGTTAGACTACTTCAAATGATGTTGAAATTGAAATAATTTTATTTTTAATGGATAGTTTGTTTTTAAAAAAAAATTAAATTATTATGCATTGTTACCTCTCGTGTTTTTTTAAAGACCAAAAACACTTGAAACAAAATCTAAAAAACTTTAACATTTGTAGAGTGTGCTTTTCAATTTGTTTTAAAATAACTAACACAAAAAACTTTGTTAAAGTGTGGTAAAAGAAAAACTAAAAATTTTATATGTTTAAATATTTTATCCTCTAGAATTCGTTTTTAAGAAAAAAATGCGATTTTGGGGACTTGTGCTGTCTGTCCATCCGTTTTTGTCTCAGTTTGTATTCAATTTGTATCCAAAAATAGATTTTATCAAAAAACATAAAATATCGAATTCCTGAAATGATCGAAATTTTTGAATTGGAACTTGTTCGGCTCTAAAGATGCACTTGTGCTTACGGTTTAAGTTCACATTTTCCATTTTTTTCGTTATTTACAGTAAGTTACATTTATGGATTTTGTCTCTCACTTCATAGGTTTATTATTCATCTTTGAATTTATACAAATTTACTTTTATGTGTTAGAAAAAATCCATGAAATAAAATAAACTTTTTTTTTATCAGCGATATGAAATTTATCACCAGTGATGCGAACAAATCCATTATTTTCTAAGGTCACACATTCTTTATGACAATGAAATTACTTAAAAACTATAAAATGTGTGAATAAAATGATCATATAACTCAAGGAATCACATGCATTAAACATCCATTATGAAGCATTTTATTTTTCACTCCTCTTTGGTATATTATAAAAGGCATGCAAAAACCGTTTATTGATTCATCGTTAAAAGTTTATCGTAAAGAGATATGATTATTGAGTCGAAATCTTGAAAGTGTGCCATTATTTGAAATTTAGTAAGAAAATGAGTGTAAACGCTTGTCAGATTAAAAGCTTACGGGATTCAGATTCGGAGCCTCAAGCTTAATTGAAATTCGATTACATTCGATTCGAGTGTGGCGATTACAAATCACGTAGAATCGTGATCTTGGACTACAAATACGCAGCAGTCAGCGGCGGATTTACTAATCTTGGGGCCTGAAGCTTCAATTTATTATGAGGCCTAAAAAATTTTCGTTTGAATTTTGTTAATAACAACGCTCGTCAAAATAATATCCATATAAATGGTTTAAGAAGCCCTGAAACACATCAAAGAGATTTTTCAATCCTAAATATGTTCCAATTAAATATTTTATTATCCAATGATTCGTTATTTTTTTATAAAGTTATAAAAATATCAAAGGAATTATTTATAGTCTCTTTATGTCGTAAAAAATATGTATGGACAGTTCCACAACGTAAAAAATATTGAGAAAAAATTCAAACTGATTTTTATATGCTTGCGAACAAAGCACATTGAATAATAAGAATATTCAATAAATGCATTTTTATCCTCTATACATTCTTGAAAAATACAACTTTTCAAGAATTCGCAGAAAAATTTATATTTTGTATAAAAAAAAAAAATAATTTAAGCCATTTTGTATTCAGTAATTACGAACAATTTGTCAAATTTATAACATTTAAATAATAAAAATTTTAGTATCTCAACACATAGAAAACCTATTTCTAGTTTGGTTACAAATAATTTTTTAGTTAGTTTATTCAAGTTTTTTTTTAAATTTCTTTTAATCAGCGTAACGGTGGAATTGTCCATATCAAGGAGAATTTTAATCTGCTTTAATTCCTTAGTAAGAGGACAAAATTAGCTAACCGAAAATATTTAGTAATATATTATGCCTTCTTAGGCTACAGATTAAAAAAAAATGAATTTTATTCTGATTAAACTTATGAAAAACATTTTTAAACACAAAATTCGTTTTAATTAAAAAAAAAAATAAGAAATAAGTTAGATTTTTGCTTTAGAACGAAAACACCGAAATATCCTATGGGCACAAACACATATTTAGCTAAAATTGGCCTTTCTGCAGCTATTTCAACATTTTTTTTTTGTTTGAAGAATAATTGAAAATTTTGGGGCCTATATGCATCGTGGGGCCTAAGCTGCAGCTTCCTAAGCTTACTGGTAAATCCGCCGCTGCCAGCAGTTTTTGCGAAATTTCTCTTGTTTTATTTTTTAATGTAAACTTCCTTAAAATTTTTTTACTTTAACTTTCATTTAACCTTCTCGAATTTCTTAAACAGAAGTTGGGAATTTCCTTGCTGTTAATTAGATAAAAATCATCGAAAAAAAAATGAAATTTGTAAGGAAATCCCCATTGTTAAAGTAGTCTGACATGAAATTTAACATAAAACTGATAAAAAAAACTTATTAAACATGAAAATGCTTTTACCTACTTTTTTAAATGAAACAATTTTTTTCTATATAAAAACTTCAATGTAGTCTTCAAATTGTGTCAGTTTTAATTTTGTAATCATTCATTTAAGTAATTATTATTTATTTTTAACATTTTTTATTATTATTAAAAGCTGTCTAACTTTCACTACATCGCACAACATGCACTTGAAACTTTGCTTTCAACTTTTTATTGTTTTCCTCCTTGATGGTGTTCTATGTGGAAGACAGTTTAATAATAAGCAAACTCGGAAACACCAATCACCTGTTATAATTGGCGGAGTTGAGGCAAACATCACCGATGTGCCGTATCAAGTTGCATTATATCATTATGGTGGATTTCAGTGTGGTGGCTCAATATTAAATGAATGGTATATTTTAACGGCTGCTCATTGTCTTGATTTTGCATTTTTGCCTCCGGAATATGTTACATTTCGTGCTGGTAGTGACAACAATAGAAATGGTGGAATGATAGTTACAGCTGAAAACTTTACAATTCATCCACATTATAATTACATGACATTTGAGAATGATGTTGCGATTGTTAAGTTACGCGAACCATTGGAATTGAATAATGACACAATTGTTGCGAGTAAGTTGGTTGACGTAAATTTTACGATTGTCAATTTTGAGAAAGCTGAAGTAAGTGGATGGGGAAAAATTGTAAGTGGAAATTTAATTAATGGATTTTGATATTTTCATATTTATCAATATAATTCATAGGACACTGGACGTTATCCAGACCAATTAATGAAAGTTGAAGTCCCAGTTCTCAACTATGAAGAGTGTAATGAAATTTATTATCCAATTGAAGGAGACGAGATTTTTGAAAAGTAAGTTTTAAAATCACAACAAAAAAAAATATTATTTAAATTCATGTTAATCTTGCAGCATGATTTGCGCTGGCATGCCATCCAAAGACTCTTGCAATGGTGATTCAGGCGGTCCTTTAACATACAAAATCAATGATACCGATCGTGTTCAAATCGGAATCGTATCCTTTGGTCCAACAGCATGTGGGTCAGTTGTAGGCGTCTATACGTACATTTCACATCCAAGTATTAGAAATTTCATTAAATATATTACTGGAATTTAAATATCTGATCAAATTTAAAAACGATTCAATTGAATTTATTTGAATAAATAAAAAAACCACTTACAAAAATGCATGTTACGCACATTTTTTGCACACACATGTTCTAAACATACACATTTTAGGCAGTTCAATTCAATTCATGTTGAGACAAGGTCATCTGCCAGTACCCAAGTATAATGTAAATTTTCAATTCATAGCGTGTGTAAAACTATCTAAATAATCATTCCAATCCAAGTACAAAACAAAATCTGTATATGGCAAAATTTCACGGGAAACAATGTTGCTGTTTTTATTCCACGAATTGAGTCATGCGCATAATGATCTTCGAAAAAGGAATTCAGATGAGGGGAAAAATAAATTTCCAATGCGCATTTTTTTTAACCGTTTTCGTTAATGAACAACGATTTAATACAAAAAAATTGTTTCAGTACACTTAAAATAATTTACTTTGAAACTTTTTATCTATGTTGAGTTCAGTTTAAATGCAGAAATTTAGTGGAAAGGTCATGAATTGCTTTTTTCATGTATATTTTGGAATTCAATCGATTTCATTATTTTTTCTTATGATATTCTTTTTCCTTTGAATTTAATTGCTTTTGAAACCTTAAAGGAGTTTGAATATGTTTCACTTCATGTGTATTCAATCAAGAAAATTGAAAGGTTTTATTTCAATGGGTTTTTTAAGAAAATTAAATTAAATTAAATTAAGAACTTTGCTGTTATCACTTCTCAATACACATAAAGTAATTTCTTATTTTAAAATGAAAAAAGAGAGAAACTTTCAAATTAATTTATTTATTCACATGTTCATTATTACGCTATTTATGCACTTATCCGACAATTAACCCCCTTTCTGTATCTTGAATCTGTATCTATGTAAGTAAGTCCTTTACTATTTATTGCATTCTTTTTCAAGTTTTTTTCTGTTTTAATTTTAATTTACACATAAAAAAGTAATTAAAGAGAGACAGCAAAAGAGTGCAAAATTGCAATTTTCTTATATTGAAAAATTATGCAGCAGAACGAATGAAGAAACACAATATTTTTTATTCAGAATTTGAAAAAAAAAAATTGTCCTCTTAGCAGATTGTTTTATAGAATTTTATACGGTTTTTTTTGTCATTTACTCATCCCATCTTGTACTTATCAGGACATGGGACAGGTTTTAATGAAAAAAAAGATACAAGATAATGAAATTTTGGAATACAGAAGAGCAAAATCTTGTTTCATGGTTTGAAAGGTGGTGAAATGAGATTTGAAACAGGTATAAAAGCGATTTTGACGCGGGTTTGCTGTCTGCTAATGAGAGTAAATTGTGAAAGCCTTTGAAATTTCCTTTCAAATTTCGAACACGTATGAAGACACATGACCAGCTCTTCTATTTTCTCATTTCAAAGCAGCATCGTACAAAAATCGTATTATCTATGTATAAAATATCACTCAAATTTAATTCAAATGCAATTTCTTTTAAATACCTCCCCGATTTTCTTAAAATTTCACATAAATGTAAAGTGATTTTTGTAATTTTTCAATACATTTTCTTGCACTAAAAACCTAACATGATATCTTACAATTTTACGCATCGTTATATCCTTTTATCTGCATAAAACTAAACCTTTTGAACACAAAATTCTAAAAAAGAGATACCGGATCAATTTTGAAACTTTAATTAGTTTAAAATATATCGTTCTTATATGTGAAATGTATGTGCATGTGAGTGCGTGTGTCTTCATTCATATAAAAAAGGAAGTTTTAAACGATATATTTTCAATCTATAACATACCCCGAATTGAATTTTCGGATGAATTTATGTTCTCATATCATAAATGATATGAAAATGAAAAGGGAATAAAAGACAGAATGCATCAAAAGAGGAAACAGGATATGAATTGTATGTAGAGGTCTTGTCTAGTCGATACAGAATATGTAGATTTATAAAATGATTAAAACATTGATGATGAATTTGAATAAAATTGGATCAGTGAATGAAATCAAACAAACCAGAAGTGATCCGTTTTTTATTCTGTCCATTGAAATTAATCATGTTTTAAAATGAATTTCTATTCAATTCAAAAGGGAATTTTTTTTCCTGGTAAATGCAGTTGATTTTTTTTGTGTTATCTAAATGTGTGCATCATTTTACCTGGAATTTCATTTTGAACTCTCCTGTTAAATATTAACATTAAATAAACCGAAAATTTTGAATGAAGACATGAAAAGCTTATCTTTAATGGTTTTAGCGTCTCGTTGCGTTATTTTTTTACGCATATATATCACTAATTATTAGAAAACATAATACACCTTTTTTCATAATAGGATTTTTATTAACATGAACAGAGCGCACTTGTTGCCAGACGTGATCTGCATCAATTTTCATCATCAATCTGGTATCATGACATACAATTGTTGCGAGCTCATTTTTTTTTTCATTATCATCATACGTTATAATAACATTCTTTTAAAACATTTTTTCCGCACCAAACCACACATGCATCAAACGTTGTATACATTAAAAGAGATTATTATTATTATTATTACTTTTACAACCTCACCAGTCCTTTAATGTAAAATGTGTATGTAAAAAATAAAAAAAAAATCATTTTTACTTTGTGATACATCATCAGAGAGTGACTGAAGACTACAGCTTGAAAAAAAATTATATATGTTTTTATTATATTTTTTGTTCAAGATAAATTGTCATTCATTCATACACGGTCTGACTAAAGCAAATCCATGGACTATATATTTTTCACATTCACATGTATGAGAAAAATGTTTTGTGCTCTGCTTTTAAGTGAAAAATTTTTTTTTCACACATGATTTTTTTTTCTCATATAAAATTCTTTGTAAAATCATGTTTTTATAAGGTCATACATTGACATAAATGTATGTGCCGCGTCTTCGTTAAATACAATAATAATATTTTATTGCTTGTTTTTATGTGTGACGACACCATCGGAACCGAGTTTTGTAAGAATTAATTTTTTTTCGCAATTTTAAAAACAAAGAAATTTTTTTATAATTTTAATATTATTTTCTCAACATGACAAAAAAAAGGTTCATTTGCGTCTGTAGTGGAGCCTCCCAAGAAATACCTTGGCAGTATTTTATTTCAGTTCACATATAAATTATGATATATAAAAAGGAATATAAAAGGCAAATTATTAATGCGCGACTTTCCCATTAAAATCCTTTTTTCTGCTAGAATAGAATGGGAAATGAGGCGTGCAGTTATTATAATACTTTTATATTAGGTCACATCGACGTGTGTGAGCAAAAACGTCGCCACAGCCTTTCTGGGCCTTCGTAGACCCATAGTTTCTTCTGAAACTTTATCTTATTTTTTCCGGCCGAGGTGCTCGCGAAATAAAAAATTAGGGTGCCCATATAAAAAAATAGGGCTGCCATACAACTTTTGGTGGAAATTCAAAAAATTTCCACGAATTTTCCGGAAAATTCGAAAAAAAAATATATTTTCAGAATCTCCTTAACCTAAGCTACAACTTTGCCGAAGACACCAAAGACCTAACACGAACATGAAAAATTTTTTTTTTCCATACACATGAATTTTCTTAACAGAATGTGAACACATCGACTTGAAATTTAAAGGTTAACATTGAATAAAACTAAAAACTAAAAAATAAAAAATATATAAAAAAAAATTCAAGTGAAAAACAAAGTTCTGGCCATTTCTTAGGAAGTTACTAACTTCTAAAATAAACTTTTATAATTAGGAAGTTACTAACTTCTAAAATAAACTTTTATAAAAGGTAGATGGCTAACTAAAAAGTGAAAAACAAGAAGTTTTCAAGCAAAATAAAGTATTTTAGATTAAACACAAATTTGTTAAAAGTTGAATTTTGAGTATTAAGTCGAGACAAATTTGTTTAAGTTATCAACTTTGGTCCAAGCATTTACAAAACTGATAGGTGATTGTGTTTTATTAGCAAAGGTAGACTGCAATCAAAATTCAACTTTTAACAAATTTGTGTTTAATCTAAAATACTTTATTTTGCTTGAAAACTTCTTGTTTTTCACTTTTTAGTTAGCCATCTACCTTTTACAAAAGTTTATTTTAGAAGTTAGTAACTTCCTAATTATAAAAGTTTATTTTAGAAGTTAGTAACTTCCTAAGAAATGGCCAGAACTTTGTTTTTCACTTGAATTTTTTTTTATATATTTTTTATTTTTTTGTTGTTTTCTTCCTTTGTTCCCTTTTGTCTTAATAATAAAAAATATCACAGAAAAAAAAAGAAAATTGTAAAAATATTAAATGAATTCATTATACATGTTTGTATAGATCTAGAAAACGTCATACCAGATAATGTGCTTATACAAATTGCGAAACCACATATATACTCGATTATTTGAGGTTAACAAAAAAATCCGTTTTTAATGTTTTTGGCATAGAAAACAAATTTATATGAAAATTTATACCACAAAAACAATCAAATAAATAATAGTTGCTTTTTTATCGGCATGCTGGGAATATTTTATTGTAGACATTTTTTTACTTCTCAAAAAGTGTAAATGATGAAAAAAGGAAGCTGTATTAAATTTAATGCAGAATTTGTGATAGTTGGTTTGATAAGGGTGTATTTAGTAAATGGTATATATTTTTTTAAATTTTGCATGTTTAAAATTATTTTGTAATCAATATCTGAGTGATTTTAATTGTAGCAATTGTCATTTTGGCTTATTATATGGATGAACATTCTACACTGAAAATGATATTCCCGTCGTAATTTCTCGTGGCCGGCGAACAGAACAGAACATTTTTATTTTAGTGTTCACTCATACAATTAAACAATTCAAGAAAAATTACACAATTCATAGCCAGAAGGGCTTTATCTCTGTGTTTCAAAACTTAGTGATTAAATTAAGTTAACTAAGGGACTGAGGAAGAAAACTATTTACGAACGAAAACTTAAATTAAAATCTAAAACTAGTATAACAGGACAGCGATAGGTCCACTTCAGTGTTTGGTTGGTTTTGGGTCCCGGTTGAGCTGGAGGCAGTTGAGAATCATGGTTGAGTATCCAAGAGTTGCCGGCGAAACCGAAAAGTTAGCTAAGAATTCTGTATTTTGAAATATTTAAATATTTTCTACAACTTTGCTTCAGGTCACTTCGGACCTAAAACTTGAAAAGTATAATTTAAATTTGTTTTTTTTTCATTGAAAATTGCCATCGCATATCCTGTTGTAAATCCCCATCTCAAATTGCATTTGCAGTGCATTTAAATAATGGAATTTATGAGATATTGATTTTTGATAATTTTCGACAAGAAGCCGCGACGGGAATTGGCTGAAGAAAAAAATGACAAGTTTTAAGCAAAAATAATGTACGGCAAAGTTGTAGTTCATTTTCCAAGCTGCAACTTAGCTGAACTTACTAAGTTGATTTACATAGATTAAAACGAAAAACGGGAATTGACTTTACAGTGAAGCAACCTCAATTTTAGATTTTATATAGAACTTGAAACCGGATAACTTTTTTAAGTATGCATGTTATTTCAATAAAATAAAGAGTTATTCAAGTTTCTGTAAGTAAATTTTTTATTCATTTTATCATTGATGAATTATTGAATAATAAAAATGGGAAATTCTTACCACTGGGCGGTTTAGAAGAGTGCATTTCGATGGGACTCATTTCATTGAGTATGATTAAGCTTTTATTTTAATAATTATAAATCAATAAATAGCTGATTGTTTCAAAAATTTTTAAAAAGTCGTCTTATTTTCAAAATGATGGAAATAATCACCATTTTGAAAATTGCCACGATTTTGAAAATTTTTGAAAAAAAATATTTGGAAAAATCGAACATTTTGTGCTTTTGACTGTTTTTAGGCTCTGGAGCCTAATCCTTTAGCCCAATCACTGAGCCCAATCCTTGAACCTGATCTCAGAGCTAATGTGTTAAAGTTCATTTTAGTAAACTTCTCCATGTAACAAAACAAATTATCAATTTTTTTAATTTTTAACCGTTTTTAACGGTTTTTTGAGGCTTTGGAGGCCCTGGTGCCTAATCCATGAGCCCAATCTCAAAACTGAGTTTAAAATCATCCTTAAGACCTCCTCTGTCTAACAAAAAAAACCAGACCACGCTCCGATGGACCATTCCGGAGTTATGGATAGCGATCAGTAACAGACCTACAGAGTGACTGTCCGCCGTCACTGATCGCTATCCATAACTCCGGAATGGTCCATCGGAGCGTGGTCTGGTTTTTTTTGTCTGGTCTGTAATAATGCATTTTTTCTTACGAAATGCACTAAAAATGAAAATAACAAAAGATAAAATTTTTGAAATTTACAATTTTGACAAATTAATATTGCAGCATTGACGTAGGAGCTTTGAATTAACTCTTGATATTTAACAAGTATTTTACAATAATTTTTCTCAAAATTCGACAGAAAACAGAACAGCTTTGTTTATTTGCATGTTTTGTTTACATTATCTAAATTTGTATATTTGCTTTTGGATGAAACAGATCATAAAGTGCATACTAATAAATACATTGATTGTATGAAATCGAGTACAATTCCAACAAATATTTATACAAAAGGATTGATATGTAGTTGAGATCATGTTTAAATTGGTAAAATTTTGAGTTTTATAAGTAATTTAACCAAATTGTGTTCCAAATTTAATTTGGTTTGACATATAAATGCAAATTCTCCAAGGGGAGCCTCCAATAATTTATTTGCAAAAATATAAATATTTAAGAGTAACAGGAAATACGATATTTTATGCATTTATGTATTATAAAGTGAAATATTCAGTATGTGTATTTATAAAATATGCAAAATTGTGAAAATACACGCACACACACTCAAATTTATACAAAAATTTAGTTCAATATATGTTTTACTTTATTGTATTATGTTTCAAATTTGATATTGAACATTTGTTTGAATTTTTCAACAACATTTTTTTTGTGCATTTGTCCTGATTTACTGTTAAATACCAAATATGAAATTTTCAATTTAAATTCTTCAAAGGAATTTTTCGCACATCAAAATATGAAAAATTAAAATCTGTCATAAAATAAACGACTTATTGGAATCATTATTTTTTTACAAATATGACTGTTCTGTCAAAATTCTCTTTAAAAATAAATTATTTTCATAATTTTTTATTTACCACAATTTTTGGGGAACAGCAATAAATGAGAGGTGTGCTAATTAATTATATCTTGCAGTTACAGACCCACACACACTCACAAAATACATTTAATCCACTTTTAGCTTTCAATAATTGATTTTAGCTGCTCATGCATGTTTGATTCACTCCTGAAATCATTTACATTTTATAATGTATAAAAAAAAAAATAAAAAGTATCATTTTACACAGATAAACACATATGTCAACCAATAAATTAATTATAAAATTGAGCAGTCATGTTTTATTTTTTTTCATTGTATTTAATTGCACGGTTCACTTATCCGAGTATTAATGTGATAGAAGGCAAAAAAAGAAGTAATTTAATGTTGATCCGTTTATGCTTAAATTGTGAATGTGTATTAATTTACACACAAATTTATTTTTGTTTTTATTAAATGTCAATGTAAAATGGAATTTATATAACCTCAATTTAAAGGTAGGTAAAATGTAATTTTTAATATTTTACAATCTTAATTGCCATTTGGGATTGAATGCATTGTGATGTTTAAGCTCAAATTGTGGTTGTTACTCATAATGTGTATGTTTTTCAGTTAATACACACACACTTACAACAAATTTATAATGTGACCAATTAGATTACCACCATAATAAAAACCAATGGTTGCACTAAATTTTTATTTTGTACGATAATTAAATATTGTTGTGTGCACCCACATTATACACGTGTCATTTACCTGACAAATTACATAAATGTTTACCCCTTTTTATTATTTTCATGTACGTTTTTTTTTTCAATTCGTATATATAAAAAAAAAATTATAATAAATCCTAGAATTAATTTGACATTATCCAAAGTAAAATCTCTTTCCTGACATTTTTTTTTTAATTTGTATGTTTACAAAAATCTTTTCAAAGTCAATATTGAAGCTATATATAAAATAATTCATTCAAATGGTGTATACAATTCTACAATTGTTTTGTCAGATTAAGGCCATGTCTGTTTAATTGTTTACATTTGTAAATTAAGCAATTAAAAATATGTTCTTTCATGAAAATTTTCTGTTAAAACGTGAAAGTTGTTGTGTTGTTAATTTGTTGTTGTATTGATTAAATGAATAAATAAAAAAAAATAGTTTACAAAGAGAATTTTTAAGGGAAAATTAAGTGCATTCCTGCAAATTGATCGATAGCGCAAACTGACCCTTCAAGTGGAATTAGAAGATGAAGCAGTACTAGCAGTAGTCTGGCAGCACTCGTGGGTTGATAAAAGATTTACTCTTAACCCTCTCTTTCTCAAGAATAGATCCAGCTGGAATTTTTGATTAAATTTTATATTTTCTAGTCGATTTTGACCCAAAAATGAATGATCAATCAAGATTGTGGCTCTTAGAGTGGAAAATTTACAGGAGAAGCTTATTAGAATACGTATAACTCCTATAGAACAAGGTACAGAAATTTTACTATAAAAATTGAAACCTTATTAACTTAGTTAAATGATGTTGAGAAGGAATCAGTTTGAAAATCAAAACCCGACAGTCAGCTTACGTGGGACGGGCCAAATTTACTCATTTCTGTAATAGTCTTAATAAAAAATTTTCATTTAAAAAAAATACAAAATAATTGAAGTTGTAGGAAAGCTATAAAATTGTTAGTAGTTAGTTGGGAATCGTTAATAAACAACTGTCACGCACAGCTTAGTATTAAAATGTATTAAATGTCGTATAATTTAATTTTTTTTTATACAGTTATATTTTTTTAAATGAGCTATTAAATATTTCCCACTAACATAATAAAAAAATATTTAATGACATTCGACGCCATTTCAACTAGGAAAAAAAATCAGTTTCATATTTTATGTTATGATAATAATCGAATCATTAAATTTATCAAATAAAGCATGAAAATAAACAATATCATGCATCTATTTATTATTACATTGTTAGTCATATCATCACCGTTGACAAATTTTTGAATAGTTTAAATCACTAAACAAATAAACATATCTGTCGATAAATTGAAATAATTTTAAATGCATAACAGATTTAAGTGACAATTTTCATTTTTGAGCACTGATTTCATGTTAGTTTGGATTATCATTAAAATAGAGAACATAATTACATAGCTCTTTTATGCATGGGGTTTGAATAAATTTAAATGAATCCATTATCATCAACTGAAATCATCTATAAATAAATAAATAATATGATTGAGAAAACAGATACCTATTGTTACCATGGTTTAGTTTTGCTATCAATTTTATATCAAATTACTAATAGATTTTCATTTATTTTACTTAATTCATTATGAGTTCTCTTCAAATTATTTGAGAAAGAAATTATTTGGAATTTCATTTTCAATGAATTGAATGAAATTCGTTTGATTATCTCCTTAATTTTTCTGCAAAACTTACTTATCACTGTTATCTTTCACACATGTACACAACTTTATACCTAAAAGGTCAGTAATCACACAAGGTTGTTGCTGTAAATGAGTGTGCTTCAAGTGGTTGCATTTCTAACAGGACATGCCAGAGTGCTCAAACACTTGAAAAACATTCATCTTAGCAATACAGACTTGTGCAGAATTTGTGAAGAAGAAGAGGAAACTGCGGAACATATACTGTGCTTTTGCAGAGGTTTTTAAACCAGAAGAAGAATGTGTTTTGGTTGTTTGAACGGACAATTAAATCCAACAGTATTATTTGAATTCAGATTGCATGAAATTTACGATTTCTTGAAGGGAATTTTGATTGTGGAAAGTGAATATAAACTTGGTTAAGTCGCAAGGCAGCTCACAGAAAGCTAAACACTAAGTGGCTGAGGTGGTAATACCCACTTATAATCATCATCATGACTTATTTGGAAAGATTTTTCAAATAATCTTATAAAATTTCGATAAACTTCTTAAAGAAAAGAAAACATCTACTATTAATTGATGTGAATGATACTGAAAGTCGGTGTTAAATCTTATAATCACATAAAATATTGTGACAGCAAATATTCATTAAATTCGTAATTCAAACTAACTTCTGTCATATATACCCGACACACACATAATTTTGTCGTATTTTGCAAATTACCGCGTATTTACGACATATGCAGTAATTTTATGTCCACACTCTTTATTGAAAACCAGTTAGAAATGCCATAACTCCGCCATTTTAATTTTTTTTAAACTCCGCCATTGAAAAAAGTTTGTTTATTTTGAAAAAAAAATAAAAAAATCGGCCATTTTGGGAAAACCTGGGATTTCAAGCTTTTGACCGCTATCTGGCTCTGATGCTCTATAGCCCAATTTCTGAGGCCAATCTCACTGCTAATGAGTTATAAATAATCCTTATGAGCTCCTTCATCTTACAGAAAAAAAAATCACAATAAATTTAAATACTAGTTTCTCTAGTCCCACTAGTTTTGGGTTGAGAGTGTGCACATATTACAAACAAATATCAAAGCAATGAAAGGAAATAAAGCAATATGTATATTTATTGCTTTATTAAATACATTAGTGTTGCATATATAACATCATTAAACTAAATTAGGCCACTACATTAATTGGCTTTTACTGATTATTGCTTTTGATTTGTGCATGTTTTTAAAATGATTTGTTATGTTACTTATTTACTGTTATTATTATTATGGTCTTAGTTTTCAGAAAATCAATTTGAAAATTAGAGAAAATTTTCTCTCATAAATTTACTACATTTGTTAATTTATGGAGGTATTTCATGTGAAGGATGTCAGATAATAATGAAATTCAATTAGAATTCTGTGTTTATGTAGAAACAATGATATTAATAATCATATTATGATGTCTCTTGACCGATATCTGTGATAATAATAATGAATATGACAGAAATTTGATTGTTTTTCAATAAATTGCCGTGTCATTGTTCAAATTGGATGAGAGTGAGTGTAATTGAATTCCACTTTCTTGTATGCAATTCAATTATTGTAATAGTGTTGGTTTCTAAAATAAATTTCATAATTGACTTATTTCATAATATTGTTCTAAATTTATTGAAATTAAATTCAATTAAATGATACATCAGTAATTGATTCAAATATGATTTTGGAATTAAATTTCATTTAAGTTTCTTAACTTGTGCTATTTTAGGAGAAAGCAAAATTCCCTGAAATTGTAACATATGCACATCGAAATCAAATAATATTTGCATGTAACAGAGTGAGATTTTTGAATATCAACAATTTTAATTACAAAACATAAATAGAAGTTTATTTTAACCAAAAAATTACACGACTCACTGCTCAATGTAATACACACAAAGTCGTCTGACATCTATAAATTATTTAGCTTAATTAAAAATACTGCAATACACCATAAGACGTTGATACACTGTGAATTGAAAACGTCCTGCAGTGCCAGATGTCTTATAACTTTGCAGCTACAAAAAAAATCATTTTATTTTTTGGGGGATAGGGGTTTTAATAAGGGGTTTTGATTCGATTTCAATTTAAAGCGTACCGTTACTGTGTTACATTATTTGACGCAAAAAATAAAATTTTAAAGCAAGGATATGCTTTGGATGAAATACGGTGTAACTTATTTGACTTTTTTTTATCAACTCAAAGGATAAGGATTTAATTATGTTTTGGTTGAAAAATTAAATGTGTTTAAAAAGTTTTCTTTGACAAGGTAAAATTTTTTAACATATTCCATACATTCATGTGAATGTATGTTACTAATTTGTGGATATAAGTAATGTTATAAAGTATAATAATTATGTTATTATGTCGTTAATTCAGACAGTGACAAATTCAAATTAAGTAGCTTTCGTACTGTGCGTTTCCTGGTAAAATGAAGTAATGGAACATTGTAGTTTTTGCATTAAGATATATGTTTTTATTGTTCTGACACTTATGTATTGTTTATATTTCCTGTTGCCCTACAACCAGTAATTAGTTTGGTAAGGTATGGATATTGAAACGCCTTCTAACATGTCATGTATCTAGTGAACCTAGAAATTGGGTCAATTGGAATAAAAAATGGATGAGTGTCAAAAAGATTTTCCTGTTGTTGCAGAACAGAGACCCCTAATTAGCTAACGCATAATAAAAAAGAATTTGAAGCCTTGTTCCAAAAAAATCAATGATTTTAACATTATTTCTGTCGAAGATCAATCTTAACCCAGATAAGGCGGCATATTTTTCGACTTTTTATAAAAAACTTCAATTTTGAAATATAAAATTATTTTGTTCTTGTAAATTTTTCTGTTAATTTCATAAAAAACATTCTTAAGAACCATTTTGGACAGTTTTCGATACTGTTCATTTGTCCGAAGTATGATTTTAAACGAATTTTAAGTCAAACTTGCTTGGTCTTCTGGAAGGACTGTAGCCTAATCTGGGTTAAAGATGGTAGTTCGATTCTCACTCCGGTCATTAAACTTTACAATCTCAAATGTCCCTTTCCAGGCTACTCAATTTGAGTTAAAGGCTAGATAAATGAGGCGACTGGTTTGGATGACAAGATAAAAGCTAAGTCCCTAGGATGATGATAACGGGTATTCAAAATGGGTCCGACTGTTGGCCTGAGTACAAGCTTAATAGCCGCCCTACAAATCTGATCTGATCTGAACATCATATCTGAATTGCAATCATGGAAAAATACATTTGAAGAATTTTAAGCCTATTCACATCACTAGCTTTTATTTTTAAGTCATAAAAAGAATTCCATAATCTTAATTCACACAAAATATGTTTTGTCTACTTTATTTATACACAAAACTGAACTAGATTATAACGCTAAAAATACATTTTCGAGAGCCATTCATTCAATGTTTGTAAATTAACAAGGCCATGGTTATGTACTTGAACTTTTATATAGACACATAACAAACATCCACTTTACCCTCGTTTCACGTTTTTTTACCTTTTCAGATTCAAAACCTCAACCACAACTGTATTAATTTGCCATGAACTTTACATTTAGTTGCTTTTCATTTATATACCTATAAAGAACCTGAGTTTATTTTCATTTTTTTATGTTATTATTAGTAATATTATCACTATTGTTATACAGTTATCCTCTGTCTTTATTTTTTTTGTATTTATATAAATATCTGTAAGTAGATATCCAAACAAACATTTGATAAGAAAATTTATTTTTATTCCTTTTTTTTCTTCTTCTTTTGATAATCACTTCAGTTGTTGTTTTTGAACCCATATTTGTACAGATGAGTGTTCAAATAAACGAAATAAACATCTTTAGTGGATTATTGTATTATTTTCGAAGAAAAAAGAATAATATTTGTGTTCCACTGTAGCATAGAGGTTCGAATTTGAATGCCATAAATATTTATGAAAATTTGACAAATGTAGCGGATTTTCTTTCTTTTTAATATTTCCTTGAAAATTTAATACAAATATGAAATGTATAACAAAAACCTGAATCTAAATTGAATTGGACAAGATTTTACCCTTTTCTTCATTTTTTATTGGAAATTTTTTATTGAAAATTCTCTTATTATTATTTAATCCAGTTCATTCTATTCATTAAAATCTATTAATTTATGGAAGATCACATACATGATTTTTTTTTTTATTTCATAACCGATTTTATATCAATTTTCTTTGTACAGGAAAAATTGTATGCAATATGATATTCAAATGAAACCATATAATTTTTATTTTATATATGTATCGGAGATTAAATTTTTTTGTTCATATTTTTCATGATCGGACTATAAGTCGTTTAAAGGCCGAAATGTGATACCATAATATGTTTACTTAATAATCTAGATGAATATAAAAATTTTTCAAACACCTGTTAGGGATTAAAACAGATTAAAGTTTCTTTTTAAAAACTTTTATGTTTAATATGAAAACTTGAAAATATACTTTTTTTTTTTGAAATTCAAGTGCATAAAAAAAACATTAAATGATTATTTATTAAAATGGACTTATAGTATAAAATGTTAATTGTTATAACACAGTTTCTCTGTCTACCACAAGTCTGGTACAAAAAAGTTTATGGCAAATGTAAGACAATATGATAATGAAAAAAGTTTGTAATAGTTTTGTACTAGTTTTTTTCCTCGAAAAAATTGTAATTCGATATGAAATGGCATAAAAATTTTAGATGTTACTGTCCACGTAAGTGATATTTTGACATTTTACAAGAATTGAGTGGGCTGTGAAATATTTTATTATGCAATAATGGTAGAAAATTTTTAATGTCAAAGGTCATTTGAAAACTAGAGGAAAATTGTGTTAGTAAATTTTAATGATTGTTACACTGAGAAAAGGAGGAGGACAAGTCTTTCTGATGGGAATTATGTTTGTTCAAAGAAGAACAGCGACATAATTCTAAAATTTTAAAAGCAAAATTTATTTTTTTCACACACTTATATTTGTTTCGTTATAGCTTTATTTTGTATTTTTTTTTGTTCATTGAATAGAAACAAACACATTCGTAATAATAAAAGAAGAACAATACACGTGAACAATTCAATGAAATTAAAGGAAGGAAATAAGGAAGTGGAAAGTATATAAAAGTTTATTTGCTTATCTTAATAGCAAAAGTTAATTTACTAAAAGAATATGATTTTATATCCATTTTCATATTACCAGTTTCATTTAGAATATTTTTTTTTTGTTTTAATAAAATATTTTATTGTAATTTTTTTAACGTGCTTTTCACCTGTTCACTAAAAAGGAGGGAGCTGGTTAGAAAGTGTTAACTATCAACCTTATTCTGAGTAACATGAGGGAAAATAGTGAATTTTAGTACTTAAATGTAACAGTAAAATGAAAATACGCTTATAGAGTTTCCTTTAAATGTCGTCATTTATGTCAAAAATGTTTTGCAAGTGTGAAACAATTCAAGCCTACGCCATTTTTCAACGATCAATTTAAATTTTAAAGCAGCTTTCATCATCATCATAAAAATTACTCAGATAGACATTTACCTTCTTTTGCTATATTGGATGAGAACAAAAATGTGTCTCACGCTCATTTATATGTTTTTTTTTTATTGTGTGGTTTCTATCCGACACAACCCTAAACAAACACATTTCGTAGCTTCAATGAAAATTTCTCTGAATTAAATATTCTCTTTATTATTATTATTTTAGATATTATTAAGAATAACAGGAAAGGTTTATTTATTTAAAAATATCTTAAGATCAGCTTATAAAAGTCTCTATAAACGGATTAATTTTAATTGAAAAAAATAAATATATTTTTTTAAGGTAAAATGAAAAAAAATTTACACTGTAGTTATTTAAATTAAATTAAATCGTTGAAATTATAAATAAACTTTCTTTTTTTATCTCAATTTTGTACAAGTCAAGAGATACTTCGAGATTTTTGTTTTTGTATCTATTTAAAATTAAAGTTTTTCCATACTTTTGTTTTGAATTGAAACACGAGAAAAGTGTGGTAAAAAAAATATTTGCTTGATAAGGTAAAATTTCACAATGATGATCTTTGGCACATCGTTTATAGGTAATTGAGGAATTAAAAGTTTTTAAAGTTTCTTTAATGTTTCACAGAATAATAAAACATGGAACAATGTTGTTCATTAAATTTAAAATGTTTTTTTTTCTCGTTTTGTGTAGAACTTTTATCATGTTATCATTATTTTTAAGGCTATTTTGAATTTAAATCTATGGATACCCCATTTTTTCTTGTTATTAATGTTTTTCGTCTGAATTATTTTTTGTTTGTTTTTTGATAAAGTTCATAAATTTTGTTCAAAGTACACACCCGTGTCAAGATTGCACCGGTGCAATTTTTTTTTCGAAAATTCGAAATTAGGTTTTTTCTACTTAAATACACTGCTGAGCCACTTTGCTGCTAAAGAAAAAAGATTTACGATGGGTTTGTTCATACAAAACATCGAAAATATTGAGAAATATTGAAAAACGGTGCAAAATCGACCTTTGATGCATTGTAGCTCCCTGGTAATACTTCGGAGCAACTTTGCTTCCAAAGAAAAGTTCTCACACATATACTAATCTACTAGGCAAAATGATTTACAATGGGTTTGTTCATACAAAACATCGAAAATATTGAGAAATATTGAAAAACGGTGCAAAATCGACCTTTGATGCATTGTAGCTCCCTGGGGTTACTTCGGAGCCACTTTGCTTCCAAAGAAAAGTTGTCACACATACTCTAATCTACTAGGCAAAATGATTTACAATGGGTTGGTTCATACAAAACATCGAAAATATTGAAAAACTTTCAAAAACGGTGCAAAATTGACCTTTGATGCATTGTAGCTCTCTAGTGTTACATCGGAGCCACTTTGCTTCCAAAGAAAATTTGTCACATATACTCTAATCTACTAGGCAAAATGATTTACAATGGGTTTGTTCATACAAAACATCGAAAATATTGAGAAATATTGAAAAACGGTGAAAAATCGACCTTTGATGCATTGTAGCTCCCTGGTGTTATGTATGAACAAACCCATTGTAAATCATTTTGCCTAGTAGATTAGATTATGTGTGACAACTTTTCTTTGGAAGCAAAGTTGCTCCGATGTAACACCAGGGAGCTACAATGCATCAAAGGTCGATTTTGCACCGTTTTTCAATATTTCTCAATATTTTCGATGTTTTGTATGAACAAACCCATCGTAAATCATTTTGCCTAGTAGATTAGATTATGTGTGACAACTTTTCTTTGGAAGCAAAGTGGCTCCGAAGTAACCCCAGGGAGCTACAATGCATCAAAGGTCGAT
>LN483695.1:99099-113852 GCA_900002565.1 Culicoides sonorensis | reverse complement strand
TAATCTAATCTACTAGGCAAAATGATTTACAATGGGTTTGTTCATACAAAACATCGAAAATATTGAGAAATATTGAAAAACGGTGCAAAATCGACCTTTGATGCATTGTAGCTCCCTGGGGTTACTTCGGAGCCACTTTGCTTCCAAAGAAAAGTTGTCACACATAATCTAATCTACTAGGCAAAATGATTTACGATGGGTTTGTTCATACAAAACATCGAAAATATTGAGAAATATTGAAAAACGGTGCAAAATCGACCTTTGATGCATTGTAGCTCCCTGGTGTTATGTATGAACAAACCCATTGTAAATCATTTTGCCTAGTAGATTAGATTATGTGTGACAACTTTTCTTTGGAAGCAAAGTTGCTCCGATGTAACACCAGGGAGCTACAATGCATCAA
The DNA here is from genome assembly GCA_900002565.1 of Culicoides sonorensis. Classification (NCBI taxonomy): domain Eukaryota; kingdom Metazoa; phylum Arthropoda; class Insecta; order Diptera; family Ceratopogonidae; genus Culicoides; species Culicoides sonorensis. The sequence goes on along the minus strand of LN483695.1, from coordinate 113,449 downwards.
AGGTCAATTTTGCACCGTTTTTTGAAAGTTTTTCAATATTTTCGATGTTTTGTATGAACAAACCCATCGTAAATCATTTTTCTTTAGCAGCAAAGTGGCTCCGCAGTGTATTTAAGTAGAAAAAACCTAATTTCGAATTTTCGAAAATTGATTTTCGAAAAAAAAATTGCACCGGTGCAATCTTGACACGGGTAAAGTACACAAAAAAACTTTGAAAAAACATGTTAAATAAAAAACCAGACATTTCATTGAAAAAGATACATTATTAGTTAAAGCACCATAACAATGAAGAAAAATAAAAACATGGATATCATCGTATTAATATTGGTTGTATTACAAGATTTTGTCCTCATTTCATCATAACAGACAATAAAAATTAATCTTTTTCAACAGCACCAATAAATCTTAACAAAAAAAATGTTATTCTTTTTAATGATTACAGTACATTGACTTTATATTACATTTCATCTTATGTGAAATGATGAAGATAAAAAAATTACAGAAAAAAAATAAAAATAACTCGATTTGTATCATAAATATCACATCGAAATATTTTCCTTAACACAACATATAAAATGTCGTCCTCTGACCATTAAAATTGAGTTATGAGTGAGATATGAACTGGAGACATTAACACGATTCAGATGTCACAATTAGACGTGCTTGTGACTTGCATTTCTGTTTTCTTTTCTTAAAAATATATAAAAATGAGAAGAGAAAGGAAAATCAAATCATATGTAATGGAAAACAAAAAACGTGTTGATGAATACATGACATTGCATAGAAATAAGAAAATATACCTTTTTTTTCCTGATTTGCCCATATGGATAGATGATTTTTATCACAAAAAGTGTGAGTTGTACAGTCAGAATAATTTAATATTTTATTACATCAAATTTTTGACAAGTTTTCATAGAAATGAATAATTTTCATCCAGATATAATTGAATTATTTTACTAACAGAAGAAAAACTAATGAAAGGTGTTGGCGTCACCTTCACTGTTTTTTTTTTAAATATTTACTCTCCTTCTTCCTGCAAAATTATTAACACAATCGATCAATGTCAAAAATCACACGTTAAATAAATTATATTTTTTTTCCTTGTTTTCTGATGAAATTTAACACTTCTAACGCTTTACGCCAACACACATTTAATAATTAAATAATTTTCATTTGAATTAGTTGTTGCTTCATGGAACTTTTTAATGTTTTTCTTTGGAATGACTGAATAAATTCAATTTTAATCGTTTAGTGTCAAATGACATTTACACTTTTTTTTTTTAATTTCATTCATTCGAAATAGTGATGAAATATTGCCTGGTACAGGTGAGCAAATAATAATTTTTTTAAAAGTATGATTGGCGTGGGAATATTTTTATACTTTTCTACATTAAGTATCAGATGGTTATTTCATTTTTTCTCTTTGCCTGTTCAATTTTCATATTTAATATTTATTCATTCTTTGAGTAGCAAAATGAATGAAATGACGGAGGAAATCAAAAAATAATTCTGACTTGATTAAATAAATATTAATAAAAAAAATCATCATGTCAGACAGAAAAAAATATTATAAAATAAGTGATTCGTGTACATTTAAATTAATTTCATTAGTTATAAAAGTGGAGTGGTATAAAAAAGTGACTGATATAGAATACTGATATAAATTTGGGTCAACTGCAAACCACTGTTTTTTCACTATACTCTCATTGTTTTGGACTTTCGACTTGGCCAGTTCAGAAAACTTGCAATTTTTAAGTTCCCAGTACCATTTTTCGCATATTCTCATGCTTCAACTTCCGAGTACTAAAATTTTAAAATTTTTGTGAGAAATCCAAAATCGGTTGATTGCATCTCATCAGGTAGACCCCAAAACCGTCTCGAACCACTTCGACCCAACCTAGAATATTCTTAGATCAGCCAAAATATAAAATTTGAAATTTGGAGAAAGGCCTTACCTTCACCGTTTTTTTGCATATTTTATGCTTTTAAAATTTCAAAATTTTTCAAAGAAATCCAAAATCGGTTGATTGCATCTTATCAGGTAGACCCCAAATCGTCTCAAACCACTTCGACCCAACCTAGAATATTCTTAGATCAGCCAAAAATATGAATTTTGAAATTTGGAGAAAGGCCTTACCTTCACCGTTTTTTTGCATATTTTATGCTTCAACTTCCGAGTTCTAAAATTTCAAAATTTTTCAAAGAAATCCAAAATCGGTTGATTGCATCTTATCAGGTAGACCCCAAACCGTCTCAAACCACTTCGACCCAACCTAGAATATTCTTAGATCAGCCAAAAATATAAATTTTGAAATTTGGAGAAAGGCCTTACCATCATCGTTTTTTTTGCATATCTTCATGCTCCAACTTTCGAGTACTAAAATTTTAAAATTTTTGTGAGAAATCCAAAATCGGTTGATTGCATCTCATCAGGTAGACCCCAAACCGTCTCGAACCACTTCGACCCAACCTAGAATATTTTTAAATCAGCCAAAAATATGAATTTTGAAATTTGGAGAAATGCCTTACCATCATCGTTTTTTTTGCATATTTTCATGCTCCAACTTCCGAGTACTAAAATTTTAAAATTTTTGTGAGAAATCCAAAATCGGTTGATTGCATCTCATCAGGTAGACCCCAAACCGTCTCGAACCACTTCGACCCAACCTAGAATATTCTTAGATCAGCCAAAAATATGAATTTTGAAATTTGGAGAAAGGCCTTACCTTCACCGTTTTTTTGCATATTTTATGCTTCAACTTCCGAGTTCTAAAATTTCAAAATTTTTCAAAGAAATCCAAAATCGGTTGATTGCATCTTATCAGGTAGACCTCAAACCGTCTCAAACCACTTCGACCCAACCTAGAATATTCTTAGATCAGCCAAAAATATGAATTTTGAAATTTGGAGAAAGGCCTTACCTTCACCGTTTTTTTGCATATTTTATGCTTCAACTTCCGAGTTCTAAAATTTCAAAATTTTTCAAAGAAATCCAAAATCGGTTCATTGCATCTCATCAGGTAGACCCCAAACCGTCTCGAACCACTTCGACCCAACCTAGAATATTTTTAAATCAGCCAAAAATAGGAATTTTGGAGAAAGGCCTCACCGTCATCGATTTTTGCACACTTCATTGAATCGCATGATACATAAAATCATCATCGTATGTGAACAAGTTACCAAAACACATACAAAATCACATAAATACAATTAATTGAATCTACACATCCAATAATCCAATAAAATATTTAAATGCACTTCCATTAACAAAAACCAATAAAATATTGAAAAATTAATAATGGACATAACTCCTTTACCAAAATACTACAATTCAAGTTCAAATAATCTACCTTTTTTCTTCTCAGTCCTTTATTTGTCTCTCAGTATTAATAATATACCATGTTTGAAAACACATTCATGCAGACAAATACTTGACTCGGTCTTTTATAGCAGTATTGTATTTTTCAGCAAAAAAAAAAACAATAGATACAATATAAAAATTGTACAACAATTTACAGTTAAACTAATAGAGTCATTTTAACAGAAAACCATAAAATTGTGAACAAGTCAATTGTAAATATTCACAATAGAGAAACATAAATGAATTTTATAATAACAATGTAAATTGTTTTGGGTAAGTGAACTTTTACTATACAAAAATGGACATTCAAACGTGCAAAACTTTTTAGAAAATTCATATAAATGTAGAAAAGTAAATATTTTTTTTTTTAATATAAATATATATAAACTTCATATTTGGTAAAACACTACAGAAATAACTGAAATTTATTATTTCAACGTTTTCATTTCAAAATGTGAGTTTTTTACTGTTTTTCTGTTGAATAGACTAACAAAAATATTCTGCTTCATGATTCCTTTTAGTTTGCTTTAATTAAAAACGGGAAAAATTGTATTTTAATTGATGAATCAAGGCAACTGAATAAATGTTTGGTTTGTTAACTAACAGGATTATTTTTCTATTTCATTTGAATTGTAAGCAACATCAAATAAATATTCAAATCAATGTTTAGAATGGGTTTCATTTGCATGAAATAGATATGGATTGAATTTGAATGAAGCTCAATATGAATTTCCAATCAAGACAACCAATTTATGCAAAGTTGTTGAAAATAATATGTGAAAGCAATCAATAACAGACTATTTTGCTTACAGTTTACTTTTATATCTAACATTGTATGTTAGTTTATTATTCTACTACACCGCATATAAATGTAGACTAAAATTTTCAATAAACATTGAATGGAGTTTATGTGTCTATACAAAAATTTTTGGATTATAAATGCTTTCGATTAATTGTTAATTTATGTTTCAATATCTATCTTCATTTGAGTGGATTCTCCTTTCTATGAACATTTATTTTTCTTTATTCATAAATTAGTATTGCGTATATTTTTGTTATTTTATCCAATATTTTGCCAGGCCCTTATCAAAATTTATTCTTTGGTCATTTATTAAAAGCTTCAACTTGTGTGTGTATCTGCAAATCATGTAATAAGAACACACCTCTTTTGTTCTATGTTCTTGTGTCTTTTTGTTGAAGAAATAAAATACATATCATTCCTTTAATCATGATAACATTATCGCAACACAATAGGGTAAAAGTCCTCCGAGAACGATCCACAATGCTACATGCAAATAAAACGATTGATTACAATATTAGAAATTTTTCAGCAAAATAGAAATCAGCAAAAAAGTACACTCTTTGAGCACTAAGCAAGCGAATCACATGACATTACTGGCCGTTTTCAACTTAGAGTGTACAAAGAAAATCTGTATGGTCAAAAGTTATGCTTGGGTAATAATGACCAAGGACATCAAGGTGATTAATTGCATGCGTAATAAGAAAATGAGACAAGACGAGAAAAAAAATAAATAAAATATGTTCTAGTGAATTATAATGCTAATAGGTTTCAATGAGAGACTGGAAAAGAAGTAAGTGCAAAGAAAAAGATTAATTTGAACTTGAATAAAATTCGAGACTGTTTTGGCTATTCATTTTCTTTTCTTATTCTATGAGCTCTGTGAAAAATGAAATCATTCCGGATAGCCAATCGAATATCTTTAAGTGTATCTTTTAAAATAAAATAAAAACACGAAAATAAATTTAATTTAAGTTTTAAAACTGCAATTTCCATTAAATGTCATAAGCAAAATAATCCTTAATTATAAATTTATTTTTGAAATATTTGGTGAGTTTATCTGTCATTCGAAGAAATACGAAGATCAAGTGAGGTTTAAGGCAATATAAACTGCAATTTTGGATAAAATTTATAGAGAACATACAGGTAAAGGAAGTTATTCTATCATTCATTTCCTTTTATATTTGTTCCTTTTCATAAAATATTTCAATTTCGAAATTTATGTGGCAACAAGAAACTAATAGAGAAGTAGATTTATTTGCATTCATATAAATACAGAAATAAAGACACAAGTTTTAAAGTAAACTAAATAATAATAATAAGTAGTAAGAATATTTTCCACTTAATAGTGTTAGTTTATGAAAGTTTTATAGTAGAAACAATTTCTTACGTACTTAGGATAATCTTCTGGCTAATTTAACAAATGTTTTATTCACACTCACACACACAATTTTATTAGTTGAAGGCAGTAAAGCACCTTAACAAAAGTGCACAATACCAGATTGTGTACAACCATAATAATAATAATGAAATAATAGAACCAATTTTATTTCATACTCCACCACAAATAAAAAGACAAGAACATTTCTTGCATTTGTGCATTAAATTTGTGTTTTATTTCAAATCCTATCTCAGCTTGTTATAAAAGGAAAGGTAAAACTTTATTTTCATAATTTGTTTAAATATTATATTTGAACAGTCACATACACGAGTTAAAAGTTTTCTATAAATTTCCTTTATAAGAAAAGAGTTAAAGGTTAGATTTATTAATTAATATTTTTTGATGGAAAAAAAATTATAAGTGAAATTCTCACAATTTTCCTGCGTGCTTGAGGATTGATGATGAGTAAGAAATTTTCTCATTAATTTTCATGTACATTAGTCTTAGTTTAAATAATACATAAAATATGTATTTTAAAAACCATATTCTTTGAAATTTTGAAAGCTGTCTTGAATCATCATCTCAATGTGTTTATGGAAATAAGCTGAAACTTGTTCCCATTTTACACATCAACAGATAAAACCACATGAGATTATCGTTAACATTTTCTTTTCGTTTTAGTTTATTTTTTTTTTTTTGCAATTTTCAAGAAAAAAAACATCATCATATAAGGTTACGCAAATATTTAAAGTACAGAAAAAAAAATTTGCTTTACAAATTTCAACCTAGTAACGATTAACCTGTCTCTGCAATATTCGTTATATTATTTTTTTTCTAGATTTTTATATGTTACATTAGCATTAGAAAGTATAATCATCAAGGTACTTTTCAAGTCTGTCTGCATTATAATCTTAATGTGTGAATCTACTTGATTTCTGTTCAATATGAAAGAAGAAAAGTGAGGTCAAAAATCAGATAAGTAAATGAAAATCAATAATTCTGTCGTTTACATTCATTTATACAACTAGAACATGATTTCATAATAAAAATATAACCATAAGTATGGTATAAGAATAACTATTACGTACTTTTTTCAATATTTATTTTTTTTAACATACGTTTAATGGAAAATTGATGAAATGTAAAAAAAACAGTCTGTCTGTCTGTTGAGAACAAGGAAAATATTTGCTAGCTTTAAGAGAGCTGGGTTTCGATCACTATGAGATTCAAAGTACTGAAATCGTTCTGCAATTCCACACTACACATAGCTCAGGATTGTGCACAATTCTCGCATTTATTCCAAATCGACAAGAAATTTTTAGAAAATTATCTCCAAGCGCCAAGCAAACTGCTCCGCTTACGATCAATTTTTTGCATCTAAGTCAATTAACATTCCTTTTAAAAGTTGATCTTCAATCATCCCATAAAAACTAACTTTTTTTTTTCTCATGCACTGAAATGTGTTTTTTTTGTTAAATTTCACAAAAAAAATGGAATAAAATTTCTCGTCTACAATTTTCAAATATAAAAACATTCCTCTATTTAATGTAACATTGTCCAGTTTTTACCTTTCAAATATAATAATAATAAAACTTGATGCAATTACCCTTTTCTTATTTACTTTATGGAAATTCTCGAATTTCAAACCAAATAAAATCCAACATAAAAGAAATACTTCACATATAATAGTTGTAAATTTTTGAACTGCTTTAATACGGTTAAAATATATACAAAAAAAAAAATTAAAATGTTGGCAACTTCATCCATGATTTTTCCTTTTTCATCATTTATACAAACGATGCATAAACCGTAATTTAACATGCAACATATACAGACAGATGCACTACTGATTATAAATGGAAAAAAAAATTATGTAAAGTAGATATAACATGAACGTTACCCCTTTTTTATTATTATTATTAGCCTTCTAGCATTTTGAACCAAATAAGCATTTATATACACACACACAGTCAAATATTTTAGTAAAATAACAACAGTTGCAATCTGATAAAATGTTATGCATGTATGAAAGGAAAATATCAGTTATGATAATTGCTTGTATATCTCTTGAAATATTTTGCAAATGCTATGCATTGAGATTGAAATTTGGTTTGCATGAATTTAGTTATTGATTTTGTGTGCATTTACATTGAATTTGAGCTGATTATGTCATTTTATTGAGTGCACTTGAGAAATTTATGGGTTTTGAGTTACAATCAGAATTAATTTAAAATTTGATAGAAAATTTACCACAAAATTTACTTTAATAAATAATAAATTGTGTGTGAATCACGAAGAAATGTGCTTGTCACAAAGGTGAATTCTATAAAATATTGTTATTGCAAAATATTTCATTCTTCATTTCATCAAAAATAACTGGATTGTATTGTAGTGTATTTTTGCAGCAAATAATTTATTGAAGCTGTAATTTTATTCTGTAATCATGGTTTTATTTTATAATTCAATTTTAATGAAAATCTGATGATGCTGAATGTTTTTTTTTTACATTTGGAAGGTTTGGGGCTTGGGAGGATTAAATTATTTTTGGACAAAAAGACGAGAGTCGAATGCCCAACAATTCATTCAATAAATGAATGTCTAATACTGAATGACAAAAAAAAAAGAATTGATCAGCGACTAACCACTATACAGCTAATCATGACCTCACTGGAGTCCTTGCAGAGCCTTGACTGATCAGCGACTTACAACTATACAGCTAACCGTGACCTCGGTGGAGCCCTTGTAGAGCCTTAAGTGATCAATGATTTCAGACCAGATTTGTTAAAATACTTTTAATTTTTCATATTCCAATTCAATATTTTCGTATGCAAAAAATAATAATCCAATAAAATAAAAGCATTATTACAAAAATGTAACAACATTTCAATTGTATTGTAATTCAATGTAACGTATGATTTTAAAAAGGATTTTGTTTTGTGCTTGAATAATACATTTTAAGAGCTTTTTTTCTTGTTCAGCCCATATAAATTGATGTTATTTTTCATTTGTTGAGGGAACGATAAGTCCTTCATAAATCTGCATTCGAATTTAACGAATACATTGATGCTCGACAACAAGTAGCAGGAACAAAAAATTTTTCACTGCCTTTTCAATTTTTTTGAATTGATTCCATTGAATAATGAAAAATCCTTTTTATTTCGGTACTAATTCACTAAAGTGGCTATCATAAATTTTTTGTAAAAGAAACTTCTGGTAAAAATTGAGTTTTTGTATATTTCATTTTTAGTGCATTTCGTAAGAAAAAATGCACTATTACAGACGGTTTGTCCGCCGTCACTCCGTAAGTCTGTAGGTCTGTAAGTCTGACCACTGATCGCTATCCATAACTCCGGAATGGTCCATCGGAGCGAGGTCGGGTTTTTTTATTAGACAGAGGAGGTCTTAAGGATGATTTTAAACTCATTAGTTTTGAGATTGGGCTCCAGAGCCTCCGAAGCCTGAAAAACCGTTTAAAACGGTTAAAATTTAAAAAATATTTATAATTTGTTTTGTTGGGTGGAGAAGTTTACTAAAATGAATTTTAACTTAATGGCTCTGAGATCGGGCTCAGGAATTGGGCTCAGAAATTGGGCTCAGAAATTGGGCTCAAGGATTAGGCTCCAGAGCCTGAAAATGGTCAAAAGCCCAAAATGTCCGATTTTTTCAAATTTTTTTTTAAATTTTCAAAATTGGTGAAAGTTTTTCAAAATGGCGGAAAATTTTCAAAATGGCCGTTATTTTCAAAAATACCGTTATTTTTAAAATGACCGTTATTTTTAAAATGACCATTATTTTCAAAATGATGGTTATTTTCAAAATGGTGGTACAAGTATTAAAATTAAAACTTAATTTTATTCAATCAAACGAGTCCCATCGAAATGCACTTTTCTAAACCGCCCAGTGGATAGAATTTCCCATTTTTTTTTTCAACTTGATATTGCTTTATGTTAAAAGGGTTAAATATTAAAAAAAAAATTACTTTGTTGTTTGATTGTAGAGGGACAAAAAAAAAGGAAAATTGCATATTATGAAAAAAAATATTACAGTTAACACAAAAAGTAAAAAATTTATACAAAAATGGTTCAGAAGGCAATTCACAAAAATGTTCAAATATTTCACTTTTGACTCATTTTCACTTTGATTGATTCATGATTAACTTCCATTAAAAATCACTCTTGTGGCCTCAAAGCTGCGAATTTGGTGCTAAGTAAAATCTAGCGGACACTCCATGCCCTTATTGACTGAGTGTAAAAACACTAAATTACTACTTGTTTTATTTTATATTTACATTCTCTTTTTTTTTATTACAGAGGATAATATCTTGTTCAAATGCATGCATAAGTATATTTAACTGGACATTGCTTTTATGTCTTTTTTTTTGCTGTCGTTTCATGTGTTTTTTTACACATAAAAGTGAATGTTATTACAACCATTTGTGTGTTTGTTTGGTATTTTTTTTATTTTATTTTGGTTTATGAATAAGTTTTATGCGAATAATTTCAATTTTTAATGAAAAAATAAAGCTTATGCAGAGTCGACTGAAAAGACGATACAATGAAAAATTTATTTCCTAACGGGATACTGGTGACTGTGACTTTATTTTGGTTGTGATTGCTTTTCTACATATTTGGATTTGTTTCATGTGATTTTTTTTTTCGGTTAAAATGCACATAAAATTGTGAATGTTTTTGAACTTTTGACATGCGACAATAAATGCCTGGATCATGACACTTGAATCGATTTAATATGTTTTTGAACGTTTTTTTTTGCAATTTATATTTTTGGATATCATTTTCTCCTTTTTTATTTAAAGGACCTTTTGTGATAAAAATGCGTGGACATAAAATCTGTCCTACTTCATTTTTTGTTAATAAGCAACATGGATAAGAAAATGTCTTAATATCATTTTTTGTTTGAGAACATGACACGTGTTTATATTAAAATCATATTCAGAAAATTGGAGTAGGTTGTAAAAAAAAAAAATGAAACAGATATTGAACACTCACAAAAAACTTCACAATTCCTTTGTTTATAATAGAATCAAATTTATTTAATTGAAAAATGTATTCAACACCCTCCTCGCGTCCTCTTATGATATGTAAAAAAAAAATAAAAAAAAACTTGTTAACTTTAATTTGATGATTATCACTTAAGTTAATGAAAATTATCTTTACAAATGTTTTTTAAGGGTATAAAATAAAATGAAAAAACACTAAATTCGACACTTAAAACAATGATGTGACAATATTTACATTACATTCATGTGTGTGTGTGAGAGTGTGCTTGTGAAAATTAAAACTATGATGATAAAGTGTGTGAAAACTATCAAAGATGAATATTAAACTAATTTCAAGTATATGAAAGAGATGGAAAGAAGATATTAAACCTTTTATAATAGTAAAAATAATAGATTTTCTCACAAGTAAATGATGAAAATGTGTTACCTGTGACAAGAAACTTGTCCCTATTTTATCTTTTCTCAAGCAATAAATACACATGACATTTTAAGGGGATAATTTTATTAGTTTTATACTCATTTTATATTTTATACATCAAAATAATGAACCATTTATCCATTTTTCACAATGATTTCTTGCTATTTTGTTGATGATGATGATTATTAACCAACATGTATGATATGTGTTTCCTTGAAGAAAGCACCCTTTTTCTCCTGAATTGAATTCCTACGTGTATAGAAATTTTAATTAGATGGTCGTTACATTATCATGATTATGATAGTTTTATGAGCCATAATCTCTTATCCCTTCTTAGGTTGATGTTGATGAAATTCACAAGTAAAACTTGAAGAAACCTGATTATTATTTCATAAATTAATAATGAGAAATGGAGACAGAGGACATTCTTAATGAAAATATGAGTGGCAATGTTGGAAAAGGTCAAGTTTGTAAAGGTAAATATCCCATTATATATGATTAAACTTGTTTGAAGAGGAAAATTAGGTGTATAAATTATTAAAATGGAATTTTTTTTTGGTATGAATTTCAAAGATTGACAGTGAATGAATTGTAATTTCGAGAAAATTCAGCTTTTTCATTTAAAATAATCTTAGAAAAATACGATATTGGATCTAAACTGAAGTACGAAAAAATAACTTCAGAGTGATTTCAGGGGTGAATGAACTCTTATTATGGAAAAATATATTAAATTTACTTGATTTTCACAAATTTAATAAGAAATGGATGAAATCTGTCATTGTGTAAATTTTATTTTATTTGCGTGGTTTGAATTTAAAATCAATATAAAGCTCTCATGGGAGTCAGTTCAAAAATTTTAATGTACTTTTTTTTTTACCTTAACCTAACATACAAACCTTGTCGCGACACTTTGTAATAAATATATCACTTATGCTCTATTGGGAGACAATAAAAATAAAACAATATACATTTTTTTTGTAATGTATTTTTCATTGAATTTTGGCACAAATTTGTATCGATGAATGCCAAACTTTCAACAAGTTTTTTTTTAATGTTAACGCTTTCGTTGTAAATGGCTGCTCTGTTGAATTGTGACATGATAAATATTAATTTATTTGATGATATCACAAATAATAAAAAAAATACATTTTCAACATTTCATTTCATGCAAATAAGTGAAATTTCCTGTTTTTTTCCAGAAAAAAATCGTATTTTCCTAATTTGTTTAAATAGCCATAAAATAATTGAACAAATTTTATTTAATAATAAATAAAAAAAATTATAATCGGTTGAATAAATATCCCTTGGTCTGTTTATTTTCTCAGTATTCCACTTTATTAAAATTCCCCACAAAATGACAAAGAGAAATCAAAGCATAATAATAAAAATATACGAAATTGCTGCTCATTTCAACCATCATAATTGAATGAAATCAAGTCAATATTTTTATTTAATTGTATGCGACTTGAATTGTTAAATATAAAATGTTGGCAGCGGGAGATATGCTTGGAAAATTCCATAACAAGTAAAATGAAAAGCAGTGTTTAAACATAAAATTTTATGAAAATAATTTTATTTAAAATATTTTAAAGCAAACATCTTTTGTGAGTTTAAAGTGTTATTTTTACGGGTTTTCTCTGTATTTTAATATGTAAGACCTGGTCTGGTACATTGATGATATTATACATATAAAAGGAATTTTTTGTTTTGGATTTTTTATATAACACCACCTATAAAAACGTTAACTAATGGTACAGAATAGCTAAAAAGTAATTAAAATTTGTATTTCATACGAAGGCGTTATGAAAGTTATAAAAATTTTTATTTAAGATTTCATTAAAAATATTAACATTTAAATTAAAATGGCATTCGAAGCTTTTTATGTGATATTTGTGATGATTTTAATTCAGTAAATGCAAATAATGGAGACGCCTGGTTTCTGTTCGCAATTCTAAAATAATATGACAGTTAACCCGAACCAATGATGTGATAAGCGAAATTTTCACTTAAATTTAAGGAATTTAAAAGAGTTTTTAAATTCAATTTCAATTTATTTTAATTACCCTTAAATTCCTTCCAACTTGGAACGTGAACATTAAAAAAAGTTAGATTTTATTTCTCTATAACACCAATTATGTGTCTTCCTTTTATGATTAGGATATAAAATACAAAATTTTTACTGTCCCGACATGGCATGGTATTTTTATTTTTTTATTTTTTATCATGCTAATACCTTATTAAAGTTTCGTGTTAAAAAAGGGGAATAATAAGGGAAGTACAAGCAAAAAACGGATGAAATGAACCAGACTTCAAGAGTTAAAAAGTTTTATGTACGTGATTTGAAAATTTTCATCCATATTTGCAACAAAAAAAAATGGACCGTTTTCACTACACTTTTCACAGTCACACAAACCTTAATTTTTTGTTGTTGTTATCTCATTGCATATCATACAAACATTGAAAAAAAAAAACAGAAATAAATGACAAAAACATGTCAGAACCGAATATTTTTTGGTATTGTGTTGTTATTTTGTTAATGGCCTACTTTTGAATTTAGACATCAAGTGATTCCTTTTCCTCTTCTTCATTTTTTATTTCATCAGTATGAGATATCAGCTGATGATAAGATGACGAAAATTATCATATCAATCAAATAACATTTATTCCCTTTTGGATACGGTTTTATGTTTTGTATGTATACATAAAGTTGAAAAATATTAAGGCAAAACGTATTTTTTTCATAATCTATTTAAGTCAACAATGATTTTCAATCAAACTTTTGAAGCTCTTCTCATACACCCACGAGATTGATATAGATCTGTTATCGAAACTTATTTGACATACTAAATGCAAAGAAAATAAATGGCAATAAGGTTGAAAATAACATTTTGTGGAAAAAAATCGATGAAATTGTGAATGAAAATATAAAAATGGGAAATTCTAACGACTGGGCGGTTTAGAAAAGTGCATTTCGATGGGACTCGTTTCATTAAATATAATTAAGTTTTAATTTTAATAATTATAACGCCATTTTGAAAATAACGGTCATTTTGAAAATAACGGTCATTTCGAAAATAACGGTCATTTTAAAAATAACGGCCATTTTGAAAATTTTCCGCCATTTTGAAAAACTTTCGCCATTATGAAAATTTAAAAAAAAATATTTGAAAAAATCGGTCATTTTGGGCTTTTGACCATTTTCAGGCTCTGGAGCCTAATTCTTGAGCCCAGCTTCTGAGCCCAATTTCTGAGCCTAATCTCAAAGCCTTTAAGTTAAAATTCATTTTAGTAAACTTCTCCACCCAACAAAACAAATTATAAATATTTTTAAAATTTTAACCGTTTTTAACGGGTTTTCAGGCTTCGGAGGCTCT
>LN483695.1:46929-98999 GCA_900002565.1 Culicoides sonorensis | reverse complement strand
ACAAACCGTCTGTAATAGTGCATTTTTTCTTACGAAATGCACTAAAAATATCATTTACTTTTGTCTTAATATTAATGTACAGTATTCGTATCATCTCATATAGTCTGCTTTGAAATAAATCATAGACTTATGCCTACATCAATGAAATGTTATCTAAATATATTTTGTTATTCAATCATAAATATTACATAAGCCTACACAATTTCACTTACATATTTATACAGAAAATATAAATAATTCAAAAATCCTTTAGTCCGATTATGGTTTACATCTCACTTATTTGGTCTTATTCAATTTTAATTAAGTTTCTAAAATACAAATTTTCTGTTTACATTTTAAAATTGTGTTATGTTATTTTATATGAAATTAATTTAAAATATTATTTTTAAATAGTAAAAATGGAAATCAAAGTAATTTCAATTGAAATCTTCATTAAGATGATTTACGTGTGTTTTTTAAATGATACTTACATCAAATCCAATTGGTTATCCATGAATAAATTACTTCTATTCAAATGCTGTTTAATTTTTTGCTTCTCATTGATAACTTTTAACTAAAATACATTTTCCGAATCGATCGAATGTTCACTGCAAAACTAAAGTAGGACAAATACACAATGGTAACATGATTATAATTATTGTCCTAGTTTTTCCGTTTCTCATCATATCATACAATCAAATACAATTTTCGTGCTTTTCATACAAATTTAAATACCAGGCAAAATAACGATATTTCTCTAAAACTACACTAACATTGATGTCACTGAAATTTTTTTTTATTTCATTTCATTTCGATTTATTCATTTAGTTTTGATATGAATTGTTTGCTTATAGCTGAATATTTTGAAAAGTGGTCGTTCTCCTTTTCTGTATGCCTTTAAGGGAGGAAATCAAGTGAAAAAACAAAATTGGGAAAATTCAAAGTAAAATATTTGGTTTTATTTACATTTAAAACTAATTTCTGATATTAAAATGAAATGTAGGCGTTACTACAAGGACAGAACAAGTATCATTTCTAGATTAAAATGTGTTCTTTTTTTGTCTGAACGTATTCATGTGTGTGTGCGAATATGAGTGAGAAAGAGAAATTGTACCATTTCAATAATCTTTTATTCAGGTTGAAATGCAGCATGATAGCAGCTTTATTTCCACTTTCAAATGAAATCACATTAAAAAAACATCCTTCTGAGAATTTTAAATGTGATTGTATGCCATTTTCGACACAGTTTCAAATTAAGACTCAAATTTGAATCCACATTTTGATTATTGTACTAGACCAATACAATTCTTCACCAAATTGGTATTAAACAGTCAATGTAAGTGTAGAGAGAAAGCAGCATCTAAAAATAATCGAAAATTTAGACAAATGGAATTACTTTTAATATGAGTGTGTGTGTGTTGTATCAATGTAAATGTTTCCCGAAAGATACATTTAAAAGAAATTAGAAATTTTCATATATAGAATATTACATTTTGCCTATCTTACATACATGGCTGATCAAAGCCAGAAACACAATTTTGACTGTGAATAAAGTTTAAGTTTGGCCACCCTACGTAAAAGGAAAAAAAAATCCTAATCAAAATCATATCGAATAAAAAATCACCTTCATATATTCATTATTATTATTATTATTATTTTTCCTTCTATTTTATTAACCTTCAAGAAATATTCAAAATATAAATTTTTCCTATTACCTCATCAATTTCCCATATTTATGTTTTTTTTTTAAATCTGTATTTTATAGTTATAAATGTGTATTTTTACTTTTTGTTATATATTATAGAATTGGCATAATTCTGCTTCTGTAGACCCTCAAAACCGTGAAAATAAAGGGGAAAAGGCAAGATACAATAAAATATAATACATAACATATACATTTTACATTTTATTTCCTATTGATTGATTTGTGGAATGTGATTTTTTTTTTTGCTACCATTTTCCTTATCTTTCCTATGTATGATTTTTACTGTTACCCTTCATTTATTTTTTGTGTTATTTTTATTTTTATTCTAAATTACATTTATTTTCCTTCTATCGTTCTAAAACAAACCTTCAACATAACACTCCAATACGATTATTGTTGTAAAAAAACGTATCTTTTTACATTTTTTCCATATCATCACGTAACACAAACACACAGACACACACAAACACACAAGTGGCTCCTTTTACTATTTTAAGTATGTACATCTGTTTTTGATTTCCGTTTCCTGTCATCCTTACAATGTCGATATATATTATTTTATAACCACTCTTTTTTGCCACTTCTTCTACCATCATCATCATCATTATCGCATTGCATACTTCATAACATATATTGAATGACACCCCTGAAATGTCTAATCGATGCACAAACATAAAAATAAAAAATCAATTTATCTTAAAATAAAATCTCCAGTTTGGCATGTTTTGTATTTTTTAACATTTTTTTTCCAAAAGGAAACCTGAAATTATCGTTATTTTATATCAATTTTTTCTTGTGTGTTAGTGTCTGTGTGTGTTTCAATGAAGTTTTTTAATAAGAAAAATTAACATTTACTATTAATTAATCCACATAAGTGATAAAAATTGCTTCAAAGCACAATTAAAAAAAATGCAGCAGTTTGATTAAATTGTTGAAATTTCAATTTTTCTAACTAATTTTATTGCACAATATCGAACAACAATTTAAACATTTAACGCACTTTTATTATTTAATGTATTTGTTTTTTTTTTGCTATTCAAGCACTAACAAAATTTTATGTTTCACTTTTTTTGTATGATTTTTCATTTTTATACACAAACACATCACTTTCTCACAATTCACATGTAAACTGTCTGTAAAACTAACCACAATTTTTCACTAACCAATGAAACACAGTAAAAAAAAAACAAGTATAACCAAAAATATACAAAGTACATGATATACACAAAAAAATTATATAACACAAAGCAAACATTTTTTTCACATCAATCGATGGTTAAGCTTAAAAGGATACCGAGCTTAACTCTAACAAAAATTTTAAATAAATTGGAACAAAAATTAATATGAAAACACATCAAAGGACTTATCTTGAAACTATTATAAAATATGAAAATGTACGTCAGCATTCAATGAATATGCTTTTGACTTACTATTAAACTTATTAAGTGTAATCAAAATTTTTTTAAGAGTGATTTCGTCAGTATTTTAGTTTACATTCGATTTCAATTTAATATTTAATTCTAGGTTATTGATTGAATTTTAATGAATTATGTACTAAATGCACTAAATGGAAATTCTTCAAAAATTTTAATAGTTTTGTCGAAGCACGATTCAGTATAATTTCACAATAACATTCTTTAACAAGTGGATTACATTGTGGCTACATAAATGATCTCAAAAATTTCGTCTACTATTCCATAGGCATTCTGATTTCAGAATTAGCTAGCACTGCTGAGAGTTTTCAACTTCAAATATTTTCTGTACACTTCAGAAACATTAAATGTCAACAACAAATTGAGTTTTATTCGCCTTTTTTGTTGATACGCTACACTTATTTTTTTTTATACAATTTAATTACTTGTAAGAATTAAGAAAGGCAATCTATACTGTCCAAATTCTTTGCATCAAATTTAAATTATTATGAAGCTTTCTAATTGTCTTCGTCGTGTACGACCTCTGTCGGCGCCACCACTAGATAGTTCTAGTCCGCGATCCTGTGTATACCAAACACATAAGAATAAATTGTTTGGTATACACTGGACCATATATCCTTCGGTGGACTGCCTGAATTAGATCTTTGTTGGGTTTTGCTGTTTCGAGTTTTGTTATTAATGGATCTTTATTGGGTATTGTAATCATTGTTCTTATTATTAGGAACGGCACATTGTTGTTGTATATCATTTGAATCCATTTCCATTACAATTCCTTTTGAAGATATTTTAAGAGTTTTTTTCTGTGGTAACTCCATGTAATGTCGAATATCCAGTTTAGGTTTTTTTTGCGATGGGAAATTTGAAAATCTATTTTTTGGGACTTTAAGTCAATGGTGACAATTTTGGTTTTTGGAAGTAATGTAAAATAACTATTTTTCCTTGTTTTTTCTTGTGTATAGTTTTCTTGCTTCATGTCAGTCATTTTAAGTCTTGAAATTTTGACACAGTTTTTTCGTGCTCCACGCTTCTTTCGTAATTTTTTCCTCTTAGCTGTTCATTCTTCTTTATGATTTAGATCTTTTGGGTCTATTTCGGTCTGATGAAATAAGATTTATTTTAGCAGATGTATCATTCAAACTTTTTTCAAAGCTATTAGAATGTTTTCTCTTCTGATTTTTTCGAGATGCTACTGCGTCTTGATAAGCTTTTGGAAAATTACAATACTTAACCACTTCGTCTGTGAATTTATACGATCTTTCTACATAATCAGTCACATCCAAATAATTTTCACCATGAAGAACATTATTTTTCTTATCTGAGAAAAAACCTTCAACAAAACCATTATTTGCTCTACATCCAATATCTCCAAATCCAGTAATAGACCATAAAAATACATAGGTCATGGAAACGATATTTGTTCCTGATTATTTTCCCCAAAACATAATTAAAGGATCTTCGTTATGGTTCTTCATGTTGTCTCGAATAGAAACTAAACACTTACTTTCACTCAAAATTTTGAAAGTTTTGGGTTTTATCACCGTATCACCGTTCTTACATGTTTCAATAAATCTTAAATTGCCATTTTCAAGTGAATTTAGATCCATAAACCACTTTAGTCAGTGACTTTCATTGAACCTTTTTACTGTGGTGAAATATTAACATGGTTGGATTCTTCTTAACAACTCTCTTGTTTCAGAGTTTTAGGTTCTTGTTTTAGAGCTAAAAGAACATTAAAAATTACTTAATCTTTTAAAAGAAAAAAATTCAAAACTCCATTGATGCTTTACCACTTTGAATCATTGACTTTTAAATTACTTATGTCATCTAAGTAATTGACGAATTAAATTGAAATTTCAGAAAGCGTGTCTTATGATTCTGAAATTTAAAACAAAAAATAATTTATAAACTTTTGTAAACTTGAACCATGTCATTTTTGAAGCTCTTATGAAATTACTCCCAACAGCTAATAACTTAAAAAATTTCTCATAACTGAAAAAAAAAATTATTCTATTAACTTTATCTTGCTTTTAATTATCACTTACCTGCTGTCAATTAACTGTCAATGTAAAAAAACGCACGCAAAAGGATTAAAAAGAACCTTTTTAAGTCATAAAATCCTGTTACAGTGTAAAATTTCAAAATAATTTGTTGTACAATTTTCTTAACAATTCAAATCAATAAATATTTTTTTTTGTTTTGTATTTAATTTTCCATTTAACTTTTTATACAAATTTTTCTCATTAATATTCTTTTGTTTGTATTTTAAAACATAAATTTCCATCAAGTGTGTTGATTTTCCTTGAATTATTGTACAATTTGGAGTAAAATTGTGTATATTATGTACATTTGTAATGTAAATTTTAAATTGTATTTACTATTAAATAAAAAATTATTATAATAGAAGTATTTCGTAAGAAACTTTTTTATTTTGAATAAAAATTTATTTAAATTTTGTATATTTATTTACTTGTTTATTTATTAATAAAACAACAAAATAACTAACAATTGAATTAGCAAAAATTTACTTTGTTTAAAAGATTTTGTATTTTAAATTCTTATTGTTTTATATAAAATTCATGTTTGTGTAGTACTTTTTTTAATACTTTTAAACTTAAAATAATTTTTGTAAATTTGTTTTTTAATAAGAAGTAATTAAATTAAAATTTAAAAGTAATCAATAGCAATTTTTGAAATTCATTTAAAAAAAAGTTTTGTAATCCTTTTTTTAATTATTACTTTAATTTTGGTGACACAGCTTTTATAATTAAATTTGTTGTTCTCTTTTTGCATAAATTTAGCAATAAATTAAAAAAATTAAAATTTAATAACAAATATTTTTTCTTTTCATTTTTTCTCCCAACCCATTATAGGAAAACGAAGAAGGACCATTATACAAATTTTATGAAGCAATTGTCGATCACGGAGGCGATTTCATTGATCATATTAACCGATTAACTGACGTCACTTTGTTTGTACCAAGTAATGAAGCATGGAACAATCCTGAAGTCAGAAATGCATTATCGTAAGTATTTTTTTTTCCATATTTTTCCTTAGAAGTACGAGTTAAATTTAATAATAACAATAAAATAACAGCTCGAGGCGAAATGTCTGGTTTTGTCTTGAATATAAAATTACAGATAATTAAACCACTAATTGTGAATTTTCATCGCCGATAACATGGATAATAACACTAATATGCGATAATTTTGTTTGAAAGAATATTTGGCATATCATGTCTATGAAACATAATCCAAATTTAATTTAAAAATTCTAGGAAAAATACGGTTTATTTGTATATAAAATTAAGTTTAATAGCTTTTAAACGGGCGCCAAAAATAATAATACGTCTATATTGACTTAGAATGGTAATGGAAAATAGATGTCACGATTGAGTATGATAAATGGAGAGAAGGAAAATGTTTAAAATAGTAGAGGAAGTGTTTCGTGACACACGATTTCTATTTTTATTATAATTTTCCTTTTAAACGGTGGTTTTTATCAATTTTTACTAAGTTTGTCAATATTTTGAAAATTTACTTACCTGTAAATGCTGTCAACGGTTTCTTTTAAAACTTCTTACAAGGTCCATTACTTGGATTTTCTTTTGCTAAGTTCAACAAGAATTGAGGATTAACTACTTCATTCTAGGAACCATATCACAAATTTTGCATGTAGCAAGACATGAAATCCGATGACATTTCCTTAATTCGATCCGTCAACTGAGAGCACGGATTCCTCAAATTTTCTGAGAAGTCGTTTGTTCTTTTCGGAGCTTAGCCAGATGCGTCATCTGAAAGCAGGGAAAGCCTTAAATTTTCTGAGAAGTCGTCGGTTCTTTTCGGAGCATAGCCAGATCCGTCATATGAGAGCAGGGTTATTCTTAAATTTTCTGAAAAGATATCGGCCCTTCACAAATGAGACCAAAATTCTAAAAATTATTAGTTATCCGAATAAAAATTTTCTTAATTTTCATCATCATATCACTTACATCAAACGAGAAAAGGAGAGAGAAAAAAAAACAAGATTTAAATAATCAGTTCAACACTGATTTCCTATTTTCTTTCCTTCTCAAAAAGCCCCATGCTGTGTATTTTTTTTCACATTCTCTCAATACATTAACATCCAAAATTAAATTTCCAAACAAGTACAGAAACAAAAAAAAATCCTATTCTTATGTAAATTTTCCAATCCTATAATTTTCAATTTGCCGGCTGGAGTAACTAAATATACATGATATCGCATGATATCCTTACAATTGATAAATCAATATTAAATTAGGTTCATTTACATTAACTTGTGTTTACACGTAGATGTCATTTCCATAGATACACATAAAAGGAAGAAAAAAAACGTAACACTCATAGCTAAATCAAGAGTGTAAAGAAAAAAAATTGTAATAACACTCTTATTTATCCTAATTAAATTCATTTACTAGGCGCCACATTGTATTTATCGTATTGAAAATACTTTTCTTGTTTTTTTTTGTTGGGTGTGCGAGTGCTTTTTGATTGTAATCACAACTATTGATTTAATGAAAATAAGGACGTAATGGAACCCTATTAAAATAACTAACTTACGTTTTTTTTTTATAGTCAGACGTTTGTTTAATCGATCTTTTTTTTTATATTATTTTTATTATTAAATATTTGCTTTGCCATTCAATGAAATGGTGTAAGTTACGACGATAATTTAATTTGAAATAAAAAAAAAAATATAAATCAATACCATTTGTAACGATGAATGTTGAAATGGGATATTGAGTGAAAGGAAAATAAATAAAAACAATCAAGGTGTAGAAATGGGTTGTAAAACCACAATTTTATTGTATTAGGATAGGATGGAAACTGA
This sequence comes from Culicoides sonorensis, assembly GCA_900002565.1. Classification (NCBI taxonomy): domain Eukaryota; kingdom Metazoa; phylum Arthropoda; class Insecta; order Diptera; family Ceratopogonidae; genus Culicoides; species Culicoides sonorensis. The sequence goes on along the minus strand of LN483695.1, from coordinate 91,034 downwards.
TTAAATCGGAAGAGAATTGATTTCATTTCATGTTTAAAGTGAAGTTTAAGTATCTAACAGAAAAATATTTAATTAGAAAATTCCATTTTATAGTTCAAGACAAAGCATATTAAAATTCCATAAATAACAAAATATTTTATAATGAAATTTTTTCATTCAGACTTTATGAAATATTTTAATTTTTTTTAATTTTATTTTTAATATTTCTAGCAACAAACAACGATTCCGGGAGATTTTGAACTTGCATGTTGTACCACAACGAATTACCACGACCAAGATTAAGAGTGATAGTGTCCATAAGGTATGTGATGAAAATATTTTTATTCATGGAATTTCATTATTTTAATAAAGAAAAAATAAAAGTTGCATAATAATTTTATCCTGGATTTCCATTTTAAAATTTTCAGTCTTGTAGTAGTCATGTTTTTTATATGTGAAAAAAAATTACATGTGAGATATCTAAAATGTAATCTTCACTTTAATTTTTATTGCTTTTTTGCTGTGTTTTTCCTTGAAAGCTAAAAAAAAAAAATAGAAGTTAGAGAAAGTGTTGATTCAAATCTAAAGGTCAACTTTTGAAAATCGAAATTTTGTCTTCATCTTGTCTTCTCATTGTTATGCCAGTTTCTGTAATTTTAACCTTGGTCTTGTTAGACAGGCTTTTTGTTTCAAGCCTACTCAAAATTCAACCTTTGCTACCCCTGAGATATTGGCAATGTATTAAAATTTTTATCCAAATTTGAAAGAAACTCCAAAAACAGATACGTTAAAATCTTACGCTAAATTTTCCTGTTAGCACTACTAGCGCAAATTTACTATCACTGCGGAGCGTTGTTTTTATTCAATGATTTTATCCCTTTTTGTAAATCCACACTGCAGCTTTAAGCTGATATCGCGAATAACATGTCTTTCGATATTTAGATTAAAACCTTATCAAAATTTTAATAAAAAAAAAACAATTCAATTACTGAGATAACTCACCTGAGAGGGCTCGTTAGGCCCTAATTACCCTGTTGCTCATTCAGAAGTAAAAACTCACTGTATAAAGACTGCAATCAGAGCTTGAAATTATAAACTTACAGTGTTATAAGACTGCAATTATCGACTTTTCACCACTCCCTCCATGGAAATTTTTTAAACTTTCCAAAAGATGACCTCCTTGAATATAATTTCCTTATACAAATAAACAATTTTTTTACATGTAACCCCATAAAATATAGTCTCATGAATAATTTCTGTTTTTTGCCTTCTCTTCTCTATATTTGTGCAATAAATTTAAAAACTATGCAACTTTGTTAAAACTAACACCACTTTTTTATTTTATTTTATAACAACATTATACCAATGTAATATTCTTTTTCCTTCTCCATTTTATGCAGATTTTCCAAGTACCCACTTTAGCTGGTCGTCGTTTCTTGTATTTCAATGCAATGACAAACGATAATGATAATGTAACTGTAACTGTTGAGGGAGGTGGTGTTAATGCAACATTAGAAATTCCCGACATTGCCGTTACAAATGGGTTTGTACACATAATTGATCACGTGCTTGGTGTTCCATATGCAACTGTACAAGAAAAACTTGCAACTGATCCAATGTTAAAGTAAGTCAAATTTTTTAAATCTTGTTATCACACATTTTTCTTTTCTCCTTTTAACGGCAAATAGTTTTTTATTATTATTTCTTGTAACCGAGTATGTTTATGTAAGATGTAAAATTATAATTGTCATCATCATCATCATCATTATCAGGTTTAACAAGAAAATTAAATTAAATGATAGTGGTGGTGATGAGATGAAAAAGAGGATAATGATGACAATGATACGACATAACATTCACTAATTAAAAGAGAGGAGGAAAAGAAAAATATAATTAATTGTGTTAAAAGGAGAAATGTGAAGATTTAATTTTATATCTCATTTATTTTCTCATTTTGTACTTTTTTACATATTCATAGTGCCACAAATCTGTTGGGTAGTCGTGGATTTAACGCTCAACTTAATGATACTCAACGTCGTTTCACCTATTTTGTCCCAAGAGATTATGCCTGGAATAGACTACAAATTGATTATCCTTCATTACACAAGAAACTCTTTATGCGTGATTTTGCATACCATGTAAGTTTATTATACATTTTAATTAATTATTAAGGTTATGTCTAGACTTTTTGAGGTTAAGCTATTCATAAAACTGTAAAATAAAATAAATTAAATTACTTTGTCTTCGTTACAAAAATTCTCTACATGATTTAATTATAAATGTTATTAATTTTTTAAGGCACGTAACGTTTTGGAACGTCATCTTGTAATTGCCGATCGAGCATTCACAATGGCTGAATTGAAGAAGAAAAATGAGACAATTATCCTGCCGACACAACGTGACTCATTGAAGATTAGGGTCAAGGAAGAAGACAAAGGTATGTCTAAAATTAATTTTATACAATTTAATTGTGTTTTACTTTTTTTGTTGTTGTTGTCATCTTAATTTAATTTTATTTTACATAATTAAGTAACTTTTTGGAAAAAGGATCATTATTATTCGATACTCATTTTCATTTCAAGATACATCTCATGTATAATTAATTTTATTTTATTCAAGTTAAAATCATGTTTTTTTTTGTTCTGTAAAATATTAATTAAAGTCAGTGATGTTGAATTGGGTTCAAGTGCATAGGGATCGGTGCCCTATGAATGAAATTATTCCTATTAAATTTGAGATCTACACAAGGATTTGGCTTAGTTTAAATTTAATTGTCAAAATTTGAATTTGACAGTCATTATTTTTGAAAAATCCGTTCATTCTTAAAATTTTCGAGATGTTTCTCTGAACCTCATCAATTATTCCAAAATAAATTAAGCTTCAACTCTTAAGGGGTAAGCAGGAAAAAATTCACATACCGTCAAATTCACATCAAAAATTTTATACGTCAATTAACCTAAATAGCAAAATTAATAGAATAGAATTTCATTTTGACGTTTAAACACATACGGAAAATTCAAAATATTGTGTGTGGAAACTTCAAACGTCAGTACCCAGTCTTTCCAATTTTCCCTAAACTTACATAGAGCTGGTACTTCCGGTGAGTTTGAATTGGCATTAAAAGATTTAATGCACGCCTATTTTAAAATGATCTCGGCCACATGGTGGCGACTAGGCAACCATAGTAGCTCTCTTTCTAATTTTCGCTCTATTTGGACTATAGTTCCGTTATGTTTTCCCGTCATAACCTGCAAGAACATAAGATAATAAGATAAAATACACATGAAGATGAAGATGAAGAACAGGTTCGTGTATAATATACGCGATCACATTACCATAAGAATGTATGGGAAAGGAATTTTCAAACCTTCAGATAACCATCCTATAATTGAATAATTTGTTTAGAAACTCATATATTTTCACACGCATTGCTCTATAAAATTTAACAAACAATTCTTTTCGTTATAAGATTTTAATTGGAAAATATAAAAATAACTTACACTACATGTATCAAATCCTACATAAGAAATTTTTTCATCTAAGCTCCATTCTTTAAGTATCTTCACAGTCCCATCAGCTCCCTCTTTTGCATTCCCGTTCTGTAATCTAGAAACTCCTAAAAGTTGTTCAAAATCTTTCCCTAAAACTTGAAGATTACTATATCTCCGCAGTTTTCGTAAGTTTTCCTATAAACTATTGAACTTTACAGTTTTATGATAATGAATTAATTAAAATTTTAATAAGAAAAATTATTCGCCGTTTAGAACGACAACCAAGCACTCTTCTTTTTTTGTGTTGTCGTGCAGTGAAGGCAGCCTTTTTCCGTCAATATGAATGCCTCCAAATTCGATTTTTTTCAAGTTTGTTTTTAGTTTTGTACTTCTTCAGCTCTTATCTTGATTCTTTTTCGCATAATTGTTGGTTCAGTGACTTTTTTTTGGCATCCGACAAAATCATTCAAGTCAAAATGAATTTCGTTCTTTGAACTTACTAGGTAAGCAGTTAAAAGTTTGACAATCCATGATTACGTACAAGACCATTTTCATATGTGTATCTATACGAAATGAACTGTCAGATATATCCTGCTTACCCCGTTAGCCCTTAAAAATAACAGTACAAAAAATCAACGAGTTTGACAAATAAAATTCAACTGTCAAAATTTAAACTTGACAGTTTAATTTTAAAAAATCTGTTAAAAGTTCAAATTAGCAAATCGAATCGAATTCGAATCCACAAATTTTATTTCACGGTCTAGTCGACATCACTGACACCTATTTTAATTTATTTGTTTCCATAAAAGTGTGTCTGATATTGCTAATTTTGCTTTTTTCGTATCCTTTTTATTTAAATTAAATATATATTCGGCTTTTGTTTTGTCCTTTTCCTTACCTACTTCACAGAAGAAGAAGAGCATTTCAATTTCATTATAAAATTTTAAATAAATAAATATTTACAAAGACATTTATTTATTTTTTCTTAATAAAATCCTTGAACATTGCTTTTGTTCAACTTTTGTCCCACTTCTGTCATCAATCACAAATAATTTTTATAATTTTTTTGAACTTTTCTTCTCTTCTTTTGTTTTTTCTATCATTTAATTTATATGTAAATATGATATCAAAAAAAAAACATATTCATCAGTGCTTTTTTTCTGTTTTATCATTGTATAAATGATCCCACACATATTTTCATGCTGGAAAATTGATAAAAGAAAACTTTTTCTCATATATAAATATCTCTTTTTTTTTCTTTTCTTTTTTATCATACTTATAAATGTGTGTGTAAAATATATAATAAAATTATATTGAAATGAATCGCAAAACAAAAAATATAATAAAAAAATCATCGTTAATGCAAACGTTAATTATTGTGAACTTGACTTGAAATTTTCTGTGAAATTGTCAAAAAAATAAAATTAAACCGTAAATTTAGATGATGATTATCAAAATTTACAATCTGGTGAGTCATTCTTACATGGCATGATGATTAAAAAAAAAACAGTAAAACACATATCCAAAATATTAAATCCAAAAAATATAAAAAAATACTTCAAATTTTATTGATTTAGTCAATTTTTTTTGTTTAATTGTATCATGTTCCATATTAGCCAATGTAGTCTTTTTGTAACAGTTTTATTGTAGTTTGACTGTAATTTTACTTGTATTTTGTTCTATTTCCAGTAATTTTTAATGTTATATATCCAATATTTAAATTTAAACACAATAAAACACTCTTAAAATCAAAAATTCAATATGACACACAATTACATAGAAACAGACATTTACACACACTTCTAATTTGAATATTATGATAAGGAACCCATTTTATTCACTTGTTTATGTTTTTCAAAAAACAAAAACACATTACAATTCAGTTATAGAAATAATATGAATGTGTGTTGTTCCTCAAAATACAAAAAAAGAACACCCTAAGGGAAATTTTGTTCCTTTTGAAAATAATAATAATAAAACATAACAACAACAAACAACTGCTGCTGCTGTTACTGAGAATGGTGGTCTCATGGTATGAATCATCTCTATTGAATTTCTATTAATATGAATTTTCATGATGATGATAAACAATAGCGAAATATTTTTGGGCATGAATGTGATGGTAATTGATGATAATTTTATGCTGTAGATGAATTGGCACATTTATTGCTCCAATTCTATTTTGAGAGTTGAATTGAAAAAGTGGAATGAAAATTGTTGATCAATGAAAGTGTGAAGGTCATCCATTCAAATTATTGGGTTAAGGTTATCAAAGTGATTAGTAATTAAAGGCTTAACTTCAAAGACTGTGCAATTTTTGTTTTATGATGATATGATTAAGGATTTCAAGGACAATTAACGATTCAAATTGAGAATTTAAAATGGTAAAGTGATTGGCCGTATGGGGTTCAAATCAGATCTGATTTTAAGGGTGGCTATTAAGCCTGCACTCAGATCATCATTGGGGCCCATTGTGCATACCCGTTATCAATATCCAAGAGCCTTAGCTTTTATTCTGTCATCAGTCAAGCAGTCGCTGCAAATATCCAGCTTTTAACTCATATTGAGTGGACAGAAAATGAGACATTTGAGATTGTAAAGTTTCATGGCCGAAGCGAGAATCGAACTGTAATGCTAGTTCTCAAGAGATTGATAGTTTAACACGTTAATATTGTAGTCAAATACAATATTTAACCGTATGGGTTAATCTTGAGGCGTTAATCCTTAATTAATCATTTGTATATTGCAGCATTAAAGCACCACTATCCTTGAAAATTTCTTTAATAAGACGAATAATTACAATGAAAAATTCATTTTCATATAGTCTGTTCTACAAAATTGCACAGTTAATATTTCGTTGGCTCTAGAGCTGTCGTTGTTGCTTTAAAGCAACTTCGTTTTGATGAATGCAGAGTCAATGTTTCCCACCATTATATCAAATGCAAACATAAGACAACTGATAGTCCTTCTCTTTTCTAGGCTCATGTTCATACGTGCTTCATTTCCGGCCCAGCCTGACCTGCCACCTTTACTGTGACAGTTATTCCTAGTGCTAACTGACCTCTCTAACTGTATCGTGTTAAAAATCCTATAATTAAATATTTTTCAAATTATAAACATGACCTTTACCTGTTTTGTTCACCTTTTTCATTCGCTGGCTCCTTTTTATCTCCCTCACACCTTTTAAATTGCACACTTCAAATTTTTGATTTAAATTCATCCGTGAACACCTTGATCCATTCCATCTTTACTTTAACACCAATTTAATTCATCATTTGTTTTTTTTTTACATGTAATTTTTATCTTAAATGATAGAAAAACGGAAAAATCAATTGATTCTACATCAAATACAGATAACCTGCAACGTGATATGAATTAGATCCTTTTAATTTAATAAAGTGCCCCCTTAAAATTCAATTGGTCTTTTTGTCTACTCAAAAAAAAATATATTTGATCACACCCAATAAAAACACATATAAAATAACGGTAAATTAAATTTTATAGTCTTTCCTTATAGTCTGATATCCTCGTCAAAATTTTCAACATGCGTTATAACACACACACTAACACACACACATACGAGAAGAGGATATATAATATTTTGTGGTTTTGATATTATTATACACTGAATTGTATTGTGTTATATTAACACTAACATAATATCGACATATTTTAGGTTATAATTTAATATCCCCCGAAATACGGTGAATGAGTCATTAATATGTGAAATAATAGCGTGTATATGTAAAATTAAACGGACATAGATACTTACATGAGTGATTCAATTTGTAACGCTTCCTTGTTTCATTTTAACTGAATGCATTACTCGCTATTAGAAGAATATTGCGATTCAGGGTGTGGTTTTTTGGGAATTTCTGTGCTCAGCATTTTCATGTCTTACAATCCCACTGCTACTTTCTTCATTAATTTAGTTCAATTGAGTCAAAATCAATAAACTTGTAAAATCTTGAACAATCCTTATACAATCAAAATAATAACACTTCAAACCATAAGTTTTACATTTCAATTTAAATTATTGTATTATTTCGCATTTGAATTAAATAAATAACAAACTGTGACTGTATTTAAATGTGCTGTAACAGTTTACTATTATTATTTAATACCCGATTAATTATTTTGAAGAGAGATGGGGATTAAAACGGTTTCATGTTTTCCTTTAGGAAGTCGTATCAATGTTCTTTGTTGTAATTATTTGTTGAACTTTGTTAGATTATAATTTTTGAAGAAGGAGACGTACTTTGTTGTGATTCGTTGATAAAGTTTTACCGGAAGTTCTAGGATAAAAGAGGATTATTTTCTATTAGAACGAAGTGTGTATATTAAAAAATTGGTTACACCTTAGCAAAACTTTATAATGAGTTGAGTTAAAATATATATGAATTTTTAAATATTATTATCTTAAAAGTTTGTTAAAGATGTTTAATTTTGAGTGAAAACTGATCACAGAACGTAATAAGTTAACATTTCTGAAGCCTTTTTCGCTTTTGTATCGACAATTTTAAAAATTATCGAATAAATTACTAGACTGAAGTTATCAATGACATCATTAACGACCTTGGCAGCCTCGACGAGAGGTTTATCGGACTCTCTGGACCCTCCCAGACAGACTCCATTAACTCAGCGCCACATTTCGGTTGTATTTAAGCTTTTCGTGAAAAATTTTCCAAGGGAAAAACCTCTTCTTCTCATTTGTGTTACTTTGGAAAACCTAAATACGATGAAAATCACACAAAAAGCCCTCTAAACAGCTTCTGGAGGGTCCAATCGAAATATTTAGATAGAAGTGCCTGTATTTTGACGTCCTTTAATTGTTTCCTTGTTTAAAAGTGTCGAGGAGGGTCCAGAAGGTTCGATAAACTCCTCGTCGATGAAATCGTTGATAACTTCAGTCTACCTACTTGGACTATAATTTATTGAAAGAAAAAAAAATTTTATTGTAAATTTCTTCTAATTAAACACACATTTGAATTCTTCCACTCTTTTAACCAGACTGACTGATTTTTCCTGTTTTTATTTTAACGCAATTTTTTGTCATCTAATCCATGGCTACTTTATTTAACAGAAAGCTTCTTCAAATGTATCGAATTCTATTATGTACCCTCTTGAAATTCCTGAAAATCAGATTACAATACAAAGTTCAAAGAGAATGGTGTCAAAAATGGAATTCTTTTCATTTCAACATTCTTTTCCTTATTTAAAAAAAAGATATTTCGATACCAAATTTCTCTCAAAAAAAAAGATGAATATTCATATATGAAAATACTTATTTTTTTGTTCTTCTAAATTAACAGGAAATAAACCCATAAAACAAAAGGAAGTACACTCACTTTTGCTTTTTTTGTTTTTTTCCTTGTAATATTTTCCGATCTCATAGGTGTTGAAAAAGAATTTTAAGAGGCAAATATTATAAAAAAAGTTTTCCCATATTTTCGTTTTCTTTTTTTTCAATTTTTTCTTTATAAAAAATAATAATAATAATGAAATCATTCGCCTTCCCACGGAAATTCAAGTTGAAACAATGCAAACAAAGTGTAAATTTAGCAGATGTTTGTCATATTTATTCGGATATAAGTGAAACGAAGGTAAAACAAAAGTAAAAATTTTACCGGCAGAATATCACACTTCAAAAAAAGTGTGTGTGTACATTAACGCATATATGAGACCTGTACACATTATTTTTCCATTTAATTTTTACGAGACTTTTAAAAGAAAAATAAGTAAAATTAAAATTTGTATGCATAAGGTTTTGAAAACGTTTTGTTTTTCTTTTCAATTTTTTTTTAAAGTAACTTTGTAATTTGATTCAACGGTAAAATGTTTAAATTGAATCCAACATGAAGTCCTTGTAATTTAATTTTCATTTAAAAAAAGGAAATTTTTTGACTTGAATGCATTTTTAAGAAGTCTTTTAATGTTACGTCCATTTTCATTTCGTAAAATAAACGATTTAATAAAAAAAAAGTTGAAAAGTTTGAATTGTATTAAAATTACAAGCAAAGAATTAGGGCGCGTTCTTGAATTTCAACTCTGTCTTTTAACATAGTTGCCTTGAGCTGTGAGTAGAGTGAAGGAGAGAGAAAAAAAAATGATATTTACATTATTTTTCTTGCTAATATTGAATCAAACTCACAAATAAGCTGTTCACGAGAAAACACGTGGAATTACAATTATTTTCATTTATATAAAAAAAAGTTTTCCTTCTCCATTAAAATTCTTTTTCATTTAATAATTTTATTTTACGTTTTTTCATTCCAAACATTCCATTGAAAAATTTTTAAAATAGAAAATTTAGTGCTTATGAGGAACAAAAGTTGTGAAAACCGCATCGACACATAAAAGTTTTAATGTTTTTCAATAAATTTTATAAATAACAAAACATTTTTAAGCTGTCTCTCTCTCAATATGTTACCTAGGAATTTGTTGTTGTGATTGTAAAATTTATAACCAACCAATGACTAGACTCTTTAAAATTATTATCGGGTATGTTGTGAAATTGTGGTTTTCTTTTAAATTTTTCCCAACGTGCTTTGTTACATGGAACGTTCGTTATTTTTATTATTATTTTATCATTACAACAGCAATTTTATGGTGTATTTTCTGTCGATTTGAAAAAACATTGGAGTGTTGGGGCCACTCAGGTTGTCTGTCCGCCTGTGTTATCTTGTTTGATTTTATACAAATTTTTCATAAAAAAATTTAAAAGCCTTTAATTTCAAAACGCCCAGCATTTTTAAAACACTGAAAAACTCAAAATTTAAAAAAAAAATTGAAAACACCAAAAATTTGAGAACAAAAAATTAGAATCCTGAAATTTTAAGACTGACACTCAAAATTTAAAAATAACTTCAAAGTTTCAAAAAAAAATTACAAATATTCAAAAAAAAAGTTCAAAACTTTCAAAAAGAGACTTAAAATTTGAAAAAACTCTCAAAATTTTCAAAAAACTTGAAAATACAAAATTTGAAGTAGCTCTGAAACCGTTAAAATTTTTAACGAAATTCTAAAACGCTCTAAATTTTAATAATAGCTCCAAAGTTTCAAAATTTTCAAAAAGAGACTCCAAAGTTTCAAAAAAACTCTCAAATTCTCAAGATTACTCAAAATTTTCAAAATATAACTCGAAAATTTAAAAAAATATTGAAAAACCTAAAAATGTTTAAAAAATTTAGATGCTGTCCAATTTTTAAAAAATACTCCAAAACACTAAACATTTAAAAGTATTCCAAAGTTCAAAACACTCACAAAATTACTCGAAATTTTCAAAAAAAAACTCCAACTTTTAAAATATGCTAAACCATCAAAATTTTACACCTAATCATTTAATTTAAATAAACTCGAAATTTAAAAAAATCATAATTGGCAATATTTTCAGAAAATTTAAAATTTACTCTTAACCTGCAAAAAGTGAAAAAAAAACTTCAAAAAGTTTAAAAAAAAATTAAATTGATAACATTAAACAGTGTTTTGATTATATACAAATGCGCTCGTCTTACAGTTCACGATAAAATTTTTCATTTTTTTCCTCTTCACCTCAGTATAAAGCAATTCATCATCTTTGGTTTCCATTAAATCGAAATACGAAAAATAATCGAGAATGATCATAGAAGAAAATTGCATTGTTGTGCCAGAAAAAAAAAACAAAGGTTATCGATAGTCAATTCATCATCAAACACTAAAAATATCAAAAAAATGGATGAAAAATAATCGAAAAAATATATAAAATTTATGGTGTAATTTATGGCATTATTAAGATTTATTCGTATCAAATGGGAAATCAATAAGTTGTTTATCCAGTCTTTTAAATGATGGATGTTTTATTTTTTTTACATCTATTTTGGCTTGAGTGCTTTCAAGTTTATAGGTTTAATGGTCAAATGAGGACGCCAGGTCAGTTATGAATAATTTTACATGTGTCCCATTAACTTGGGGTTAAATGTGTAAAGAAAAAAAATGTGACATCATGATTCTTATATTTTTATAAGGAAATAATAAAATTTCATTTCCACAAAAATTTTCTTACACACAAAAAAAATGAATAAAATTCAATACAATACAATACAAAATAAATGTAGTTTTTGGCTTTCCGTTCAATATTCTTTCATTTTTTATGTACATTTTTTTATGTTTAGTGTCGTTTCATTTTTTATTATTACTTTTTTACACGAAACGCGTCGCCTTTCAAACTTACGTAACAATAAGAGGAGCTTGGCATTGTTACATTGTACGTTAAATGTATAAAATATTGAATAAAACAATAACATTTTCGATGGTAAACCATGTCCTTGGTGACCAATATGCCACAAACTATAAGTCTTTTTTAAGTAGTGCGATATAACCCCCATTTTTTACTATTTTTGTTGTTTTTTTTATTCATAGAAGCTTTTTTGGACAATGACCAAGCTGAAATTTGAATGTAAACGTTTTGGTTGACATAGGAAATGAGCACGTGTGTGTGTGTGTGTACATGTAACGTATGTTTATGTATAAATATTAAATAAAACATTAGCATAAAAATGAGGGCATTTTACATGGAAATGGGCATTTTATTTGTTTTAGGTACGAAAATGATTGTTTTTGTTTGCTTTTCCATGGCAAATTTTTTCGTTTAAGGTCAGAAATCGTGAGTGAAAAATACTGTTAATAATGATTATTTTTTATGTACATAACGCACCTTTTGAAAATGGAAGTCAGTCTCTTAGGGGTGGTTCCCTACAATGAAATGAAAATGTATTTAAGTTTTTTTTTGCTTTTTTGTTGATATGAAAGGGAATTTATGTTATTAAGAGAACGAATTGATGTATGTGGACCTTCATTGATATGAATTGGAATTCAAAAAATATTTTTGTCTTGTCAAAGCACGGGATGAGGAGAAGGTTCATTGAGAATATAACTCAGTAAAAATGTAAATGCGCTTAATAACATCATTTAAGGATACTATTTCAATTTTCTAGCTCAAAATATTTAGATAATGACAAAAAAATTTCACCAATTCATTACGATAAGGTACCTTGTAAAGTAATTTTTCTTCTTAAACTGAGCCATGGAAGTAAGTTTTCTTTTAAAAGAAAAATTCAACGGGTTTTATGAATTGACAAACTTTTCTCACGTACTTCTTTTACACGAAAAATATTTAAAATGGTGATGGAAAAATAATCAGTCTCATCATCTCACGTCAAAACTACACATCACCTGTTTCCTGTTTTCCATAAGCTTTTATAATGATAATAACAAACTACACTATTTCAAAATTACAATGAATTTTCACAAAACATGTAATTTATGTGAAAAATTTCACGTGAGTTACAATGTGCATCATGAAAACCAAAATTCTTTTCATTTGTTGAGATGAATTTTATGTGCAATTTAATTTCACTCGAGTGGTTTTGAAATATGAAGAGTGTTTTCACGTGTCTCGGAAACTATCAAGCAGGGCTCACAATAAACGGATTTTTCTTGAAATCCACATTAGAGGTGATTTATAGCACTCAATAAGACTGCGATAGTGTTCTTGAATAGCCTTTCATTCATCAAATGACTCAGATTAAAAATTTGAGAATTAATGTGGGCTCTCACTATGAAAGTCCTTTCGATGTAAGACCGTGAAAATCACTGTCAAGTCAAACATTGTTCGAGATTACCAGGCTTATCAATTCAATTTTTGCTTCCAGCTAAATATTCAAGCCCACTTTCAAATAAAAAAATGTGAAGCGTGATCATGGACGATATAAACGAGTATATTTTTAAATGTAGAATTCACTATTTTGAATCAGTTGGTCATTGTTTATTAGATAGCCATTTTCAATTAATCGGCGATTTTAAATTAACGGTCATTTTAAATTAACGGTTATTTTAAATTAACGATAATTTTTTAATTAATCAGCCATTTCCAATGAACCATTTTAAATAAGTCGACCAATTGAATCCGACGTCCATTTTTGATTGAAGGGCGAACGGACGCCATGACCCCGGTAAATTTTCGCATTTTATTCAAAATTGGCAGAAATGCTCTAAAATTGAAACAACCCTAAATTATAATGCACAAATAAATACTAACATAACAATAACCAGACACCGTAATTTGCATCTGTAAAGTAACTTGTTTATTTCAATCGTGCAATTTTCCCTAAATTGGAGATGTGTGCAGAGATACACGACATATTTCGAAACTTTACAAGTGTATGAAAGGAAATAATGAAAATTAATGGCTCTTTTGTTTATTGTATTTCAATTCATCTTTTTTATTGTTACTTGGAGTGTGTGCGTGTGATTCGCGAGAGTTCATTGAAAAGTTTAAATTTGTTTCCCCTTTTGGATAACAATTTATTTTATGAATTATTACTTTGAAAAAAAAACATTGAATTGAAAATTTAAATTGTTTTTAGGCAAATTTAAGTCCGGAGGTATGTAATTGGAGGATTCCTTTACATTTAAGTACAAATGAATGCTAATGTGAATGTGAATGAGTTAAAAAAAATTCACTAATGTTCATTAATTTTTCGAGTCACTATGAAATGAAATGAAATGAAACTACTTGAACTTTTCAAACAAAGTTAAAACACAAAGCCACGACAAAAAATTACAACAATTATCTAACACACATTTTCCTTTTTTATTCTCAATATACAGACACATTACATTTAATATGTGTGTCAAGATCTTGAGCTTGCTATTACTTATTTTGAAAGATTTACGTAATATTTACATTTTGTGGCATGAATAAAATCCACCTCATTATTTTTCTGTACTCTTTTCTTGTTCTTCAATATTGTACATTTAAATTTTTTCCAGTTCTCTTTTTTTTTTTGTTGTAATGTTGAAAAAAATCATCCTTTGCAAACAAATGCACATATACACACACACACACACACAAAATTTGTACAGACAATCACTTGGTAGTTTTATATGTTAATGTTATTTGTCTGATAAGCGCACATTAAACCCCACTTGTATCCTTAACTAGCTCACATTCATTGCAGCAGATTTGAACAAGTGTCTTTTCTCTCTCTCTAAATTTTTTTTTTGTCATTTTTAATTTCATTTTTTTTTTCTTTTCAAATTGAAGATGAACTTTAACATGCCTTTTATGTGTATATTCAAAAAAACATTAAAATTAAGCAAAAAAAAGAAAGTTCTTGTAATTTGCTTTTAAAAGAACTAACTTAACTCTTTTACTCTTAACATTTTATATTATTGGTTAAGAAAACAAAAATATATATGTATTTTTTTTTTGGATTTTTTGCTCTATTTCACAAAAAATTTTATATTATTTTATGATGAAAAACCCAAAGCAAATAAATAAGTAGAGAAAAATAAAAGTTATGTAAACTTTATATGAGTTGTAAAAGTTTTATATTGCTGAACAACTTAAAAACAAAAAATATTAAGAGAAAAAAAAATGTTATTTTGAGTTTTGAATTTCGAGTTCACCATGTTCAATGGGAATGGCGATACTTGGTTTTCACTAGAAACTGCTTTAAATTGAAAAAAACTCGAAACCTCCTTTAAATCCCTCAAAGCTCAGATATCCATGCTGAAATAGATAGATAACTCCTTCGAAGATCTTTGTGGCAACAAGGGGCAGTCATAGGGTAGTGGTGAACGTATCACACTCCATGTTATAGGTGCCAAGTTCGATCTTAGTAGATAGATAGATTGTCAGAAGGGTTTTCCACCTAAGCCACATATTTTAGGGCTCTTTGTGAGTTGTCACATAGTGACGTACCCCAAGCTCATCATTCAATCTACTTTCGTATGTCATAACTTACACTTGCACCTCCACTTCGACGGTCGGGAGAAACTCGTTCGCTGTTCCTATAACTATATCCATACTTCTCATCTTGCTGCTTGATTCGAGTTTAAAATTTGATAAAAGCAATTACTGTCGGGCACAGATTGAAAGCTTAGTCTTAGTGTCAAATATAATGCAATTCTCAAAAGATTCCACTTTTGTCACTTTTATACTTACCTCACTTCAGAGTTTCAGTGTCCTTCGGATTCCCTAGAGATATGCTCTTTAAGAAGCGGTACATTACTCTTATATCCATCTGGAGTAAGTCTGAAGGTTGAGCTCTACTAGTCCTTAATATATTAAGTCTTTTTGATTCGATACACCGGCATTCACCATCCAAGTAACTGCTAACTTTATTTCTACAGAAATTTGTGTTTATTTTTATTCTGATTTGAAAAAGATGCGACTGCTTCAGATGGCAGGATAAAAGCTAAAGTCCAATGGCGGTGGTTTGGGGTATTCTGATAGATACTTCAGGTTTGACAGTATAGCCCACAAAAAGCCTAACATAAGTTGCTATGGTTGGTATTGCCATCTTGTAATCATCATCTTTGAGAGACTCGTTTGAACCATAATTGGTTGAATGAGATGGACAAGTAAAGTTTCCTGGTTTCTTGTTAAACTTGGATTTCTTCTGTTAACAAATTTCATAGCACTTTGATGAATCTTGGGCGACCTCTTATTCAGACTTTTTGTTATTAATATTAAAAGTGACGACGTCTTAAAACAGCATAACTTTTTCTTGCTTTTTCAACGAGCATAAATAGATTTTAAATCGTTTAGCACTGAAAAAAATGTTAGCCTGAAATAAAATAAAACACAAGATAAATAAATAAGGCATATTATGATTATTAAATGATAAACTTACAAAATTTTTAAAAATGTATTTATTTTCCCTTACCTCATCTTTTATTTATGTAATAAAATCATAAACTTTTACATGTGTAACAATCATTTAATTGTAAAACAACTTTCAATAATGCATGAACTAATGGTTACTCAACTTATGCATTTATTCTACAATTTCACACACATTTACATGAAAAGCATTAAAAGACACGTACCAAACAAAATTTTAATCTAATTACTCTTAATTTTACTTACCTTGAATAAAATTAAATTTAATATTAATTCCATTATTTTTTATTCACTTTCAATAAACAGGTTACTACATTTACTGGAATCAAATGTGGATCCACGTTTTCCGGCCTGACGTTGAATGCACTAACGGTATAATTCATGTAATTGATCGTCCATTGTTGGAAGAGGCCGATGTCACAGTCGGAGGTACAAGTACTGCCACAATGCCAACATCAACAATCAGTTCAGCTGTACCAATTATGACAACTTTAGTATTTGCACTAATCGCAAGAATGTGCTTTATGTAAGTGATTAATTAAAAAGGAAAAAAAATACTAGGAATGATCATTATTAAAAAAAAGAAGACAAAAAATAAAATTGAAGTGAACACCATCCATTGATAAAATATTTATATATTTTTAAATTTAATGTATTTTTTTGATATTATTTATATTATTATTGATAATTAAAATTTAAATGCTTAGTAAGTTTAAAGAAAAATCAAATATCGTACATTATTATAATAAATTATAATTAAAAATAATAAAAAAAATGATACAAAGTCAAAAATATTAATATAAAAATGAGTCAATATTATAATATTTGTTGAGTATTAAAAATATTCAGAATCTCAGATTTATTTTTTAAATTTAAATTACTTTAATCATTTTAATTTCTGTACTGATAAGTTTTAATTGTGTAAACTTGATAATATGTTTAAGGTGCTTTTTGTATAATTATTAAGATGAAATCAAAATTATTGAATTTTCAAACGAATCTCTCTACAAAGAAAACAGCATTATTTTAATAAACAAAAAAAAGTAAAATGAAATTAACATCAAATAATGAAAAGCAATCCTAAAATGAAATCGTATAAAATGAAGCGAATTTATAATAACATGATAAATATAACGATGGACAATTATTATAAAAAAAAAAAATGATTAAAAAAATCGCACTCATTTTTCAAACAACTGCCAAGGTATGCGAACGAACCATGTTCAATTGTATAGATGTTCCAATCAATTGACATGGTTTATCTTCATTGAACATTTACTCTTAAAATTTATATTCGAACGAACCATGATGATAATAAATCGCGTTTGAACTCAATAAGAACTTAAAATAAAAAAAAACGTATAATATATAATAAAATAAATAAATAAATCAACTATCAAAAGTAGGTACGTATTAACAGGAGCAAAAAGTCACGAAATCACGTCAAAATGAAAGTAATAAATTTTTCTTTCATTTTTTTTTTTTGTTTAAATAAAAGTTGAAGTTTTATTATTATTATTAGTTGACAAAGTTACTACTACCTTAAATAAACTTTTCAAATAGGAAGTGACGATACAAGTTAAAAAACATCTATAAAAATAAAAATTTATAGGTTTTTAATATCAGAACAATATGTCACTTATTGACAATTGATCATTATTATTGCGATTTTTATAATCGTGTTTTCTTTTTCCTATCGTTTTCTTGCTCTCCTATTCAAAATGGACAGAGATATTTTAAGGGAATTTGACATCTAGTCACAGTAAGACTGTGAAACTGAATTCCGTGTAATTAGTTGTCAAATTTCGGGGTTAAGGTCGATGATAGTTAAAGAGCTGAAGCCTTCAGGTGATGATCATTCTACTTGATGTTTTCAACGTCAAATATAAAGCAATCCTCAAAAGCTCCCTTTTATGTCACTTTACTTACTTATGTGAGTTTTAATCACATTGAATGATCTTGAAACTTCGTCCCTGGTAATCAGCTGCTTATTTCGAATTTAAAAGTAGCGAGTACGGTCAAATTGAGAGTTGAAGCCTTCCTTGATGGTCTTAGTGTCAAATATAATGCAATTCTTAAAAGATTCTTCTTTTGTCACTTTTATACATACCTCACTTCAATGTTTCAGTGTCCTTCAGATTCCTGTCTCTCGATCCATTGATTCCCAATTTTATGCTGTTTCCTCTTGATTTCATTAACACAATTCCTGAAAAGAAAAAAATTTAGTAAAATATTATGTCTATGAAAATCAGAATGAATTTACCTTTCTTACTTTTATTTTTCCATGCTCTATGGTATTTGCTCTGTGGTACAGAGAACAAAAAAATCCAATCAACTGTAGCTAAAAAGCAAGAAAAAAAGGAAAATGAAAATGAAATAAACAATTTTTCTGATTACCTGTTCTGAATAAACTTCAAAGTTTTCTACTTCCTTAATATTAGAGATTTATTGTCTGAAACAGACAACATTAGCTTATGTTTTTATTGTTGTTGTGTTTGTGTTAAATAGAGAACAATAAAAAGATATTCGCACGTTTTCTATCCAGGTTGTATAAACATGGAAAAATAAATGAAAATTCTAAAGAAAACTTTTTCCTTCTTTTTCACATGCTTCTCTCATAACAATTGGTAGTAGTTATGTTAATGAATCAACAAAATGAATAATAAACATTATTTAAATATAAATGAAATTTCTTCTTTTTGAATATTTTCAAATCCAAACGTATTTTCATGAATTTTTTAACATCATCTTGAAACTTATCTGACTTTAAATCTGATAATAGTTCAGTTGATCCATGAATCTCAGTTTAACACTGTGTTGTTATAAAATTACGTCTACTTCGCTACCTTATAAAAAAACGTAAATTCGATTTATTAATGAATAAACATGATTTTAACTTCATGAAAACAAGTAAAACAACAGCAATAGAGAGGATGAAAAAATTATACATAACTTTAGTGCTTCTTGTCCGTATAGTGCTTTAAATTAATGTGCTTTCCTAATTATAATTAACTTTCTATTCTCACTCTCTCTCTATCTGTTTGTAATATCATTATCATAAAAAATATATGGAAATTTCTTGTAATTCAAGAAAACCATTAAAACTCCTTTATTTTCATTTGAATTTGACTTGTAAAAGTACACGATTCACGTATTAGGTCAAACTTTGTTTGGAATCGCTCACTATGAGTAAAATAATTACTTTTAATCTTCTTTTCAGTGCTGTTTTTCCTTTTTAACAGCATTTATGTAAAAGTTTTTACCTCAATACGGTTAAATTTTCTTTTAAAAAACTTGTTTCATGGTTTAATCCTTCATTTCAACATAAAACGGACGCTGTAATTTCATGATAACTGAAATTTATACAAATATTTTACATCAAACATTAATTTAGTAGATTGCACTTTTTTTACTCTCTCTCTTAATTTATGTTTTCCATTTCTAATTTAAAATAAATTAAGATAAAAATAGGGAATGAAAAAAGTACAGGAAAGTTTTGCATCTTTCTTCAAAACTTTCATTTAAACATTTCATGAAGATGATGATAATGATGATAGTAATTTATTTAAGATTATTCAGCGAGAGTTGATTTTAGGCTAGCTATGATGTTAAAATTTTATTTAAATTACAAATAATGATATATATTTTTTTTTATTATTATAATTTTAATTTAAATTTAAATGATAAAGAAGAAAAAAACGCTAATTATGCTAGAATATTGTATAGATATTAATAGAATAAACATTTAAAATTAAATAGTAATGTCGCTAAGAAAATAAATTATGTGTAAGTTAATTAGGTTAAAAAAAAATTAAAATTATATATTAAAACATAGTCAGATTTCAATAAAAAAAAATATATGAAATAATCAAATAAGACATGAGATGAAAGTTGATAAAACAAATAAAGGAAATGAAATTTAATTTTAGGTTCTTAAAATAAAAGTTTTTTTTAATTTTGAAAAATAAAATCGAATTTTTAAAAGAAGTTTAATAAGGAGATTTAATGATTTTAGGAGTACGCTGTAAAATTTTATTGTGTCTGATTCTCAAAAAGTTCATTGCGAGGTGTAAAACTTACGTTTAAAGTACGTTTTTATCACGAAACTGCATTAAACTTTTTAAAAACGATTATTAAAAGAAAATCGTGATTTCACAGCCTAGATTTTTCTTGTTATAGTTTGTGGTTTCAGTAGCAATGTACTAATCCTGGTTTACCAGTCGAGAGCTGTGCAGTGCGGTGGTTAGCGTGTTGGGCTATCAATCTTAAGGCTTGCAATTCGATTCTCGTTCCGGTCATGAAACTTTACAATCTCAAATGTCCCTTTTTCCAGTTACTCAATTTGAGATGAAGGCTAGATAAAGCTGGTGACTGCCTGGGATGGCAGGACAAAAGCTAAGTCCTTCAGATGATGATAAAGGGTATACTTCATGGGCCTAACTGCAAGCTTAATAGTCACCCTACAAATCTGATCTTAACAGTCGGGAGTAAATTGATGAAACAATACGCATTTGGCTTACCCTTTTCTTTCCTTATAGGAACCTAAGGCTCATATCAATCTTTAGTTTGATGATGTCTTATTGGCCTCTTGCATTTCATTAAACCTGGTTTATGGAATTTTTTGAATTTTGCGTTGAGCACTTAGGACATTTAGGTGGTTTTTATTTTGACCCTCCACTTTTCTACTCTTAAGGGAATTGTACTAAGCAGTGATAAGCGTTTTGCACTAATAATCTTAGGGTTAGCAGTTCGATTCCCGCTTCGGTCAGGAAACTTTACAATCTCAAATTTCCCTTTTTTGAGCTAATCAGTTTTAGTTACCTGGGATGGCAGGATAAAAGCTTCAATTTTCCTAAAAAGATACATCAAACAGAATAAAGTCTCGTCTTGAAACTTACCTCGTAACAGTTTTTATCGTACTTCCTTTGATATCCTTTGATTTTCATCTGAATTTGAGATCATGAGACACCTGCGTACTAATACTAATACGTACTGATAGCGTACCTCTAAATCAAATTATTTTTAATTATCTTTGATGATCAGGTCGAGCTTTTACTTTTCAATATAAATGAATTTTCAATGAAATTTATATTTCATTTTTATTATGATTTTCATGATATTAAAAATATATTAATTGTATAACGCTGCATAGCTAGAACAAAAAAAAATTATAACAAGTAATAAGAATGAATATGATAGGTATATTTTATATAACATAATAAATACACTATTAATGCCTTTTAAATTATGAATGAGGATATGAAAATAAAAATTAAACAAAAAAATGAATACTGATAATTATAAATTTAATAAAAAAAAAATAATAAAATTAAATAACGTTAGTTATAATAAAACTAATTGTATAAGAAAAATTTAATTGATTGAGTATTTATTGAACAAAAAAAAATTATATCAAAAAAAAATAATAGTAACAAACAAAGTATAAATTATAATAATAATAATAATAACGATAGAAATAAAAGTGAATGTTAAACATAAAATAAAAAATTTATTTAATCTAAATATACTTTCTGCTGCCTTTTCTTAAAACAATTCAAAAAATAACAAAAAAAAAATCCTATTTAATGAATGTATAATAATATAAAATATTATTTAAATTTAAAATAAAATTAATCAATCATGAAATGTCTTTAAATTTAATTTTAATTTAATCATTTTAACTTAAACATTCCATGTCCCATCCGATTGATTTTGACACCCACACAATCGAATAATCATGAAAAAAGTAAAAAATTAATCAAAATTTTAATTAATTAAATTAATTTATCAAAAAAAAGAAAAAGATTGAGCACCCTTAATCCAATTATCTGTATTAATCCAATCTCAATGCACGTTAAAAAATACTTTGAACTTTCAGCACATTTAACACACACATAAACATATTTAAATGAATCCGATTACAAAAAAAAATATATATAACTAAAGATCAATGTTTTGCTGAATGTTTAAAAAAATTAATTCAAAACAGTGAAATATTAAAAAACAACAAAATAATGGAAACCAAAAGTAATAGCAATAGTCAGAGCTTTTTTGTATTAAATTTAAAAATAAATTAAAAAAAAATTATCTAGAATAACGGTAAAAAAATTTTAAATTTTAAACTTAATTCGGATAATTTATCGTTTATTTTAAGATGAAAAATAGAAATATTAAAAAAAATATATACGATAAATTTATATTAAAGTCCACACGGTAAAAAAAATTATTGAGCATAAAATTATTTAAATGAAAAAAAACTGTTGAATCTCTTAACATTAAATGATAACTTCAAAAAAAAACATAAATAAAATATTTAAACTTAACAAATTATATTATCAACAATATTATTAACTGAAGACAAAAAAAAACGTATTTTTGAAAAAATAATTAATTTAACACTAAGATTAATAAAAAGTTAAAATTAAATTAAATTGAAATCAAAAAAATAAATAAAATATTTAAACTTAACAAATTATATTATCAACAATATTATTAACTGAAGACAAAAAAAACGTATTTTTGAAAAAATAATTAATTTAACACTAAGATAAATAAAAAGTTAAAATTAAATTAAATTGAAATCAAAATAAATTTCAACAAAAAAAATAAATAAAAATATAGAATTTCAAATTGTGAAAGTTAGTCAAAAAAAATTAAATCAGAAAAAATTACGATGTTTTATATAGTAATCAGTAAAAATGATCAATAAATGATATTCAATTTTAACCTTTTTTTCTTTTTTGTTAAATTTAATTTAAATTTAAATCAAGAGGCTAAGCTTAAGAAATAATGAAAATTGTGACTGTGGTGTGTGAATATTAAAATAAAAGAAAATTGAAAAGAAAATTATCAACATAAAAAATGATGAATTGATTAAGTTAAACAGACATAAAAAGTAGCTTGCTGTAATTTTATTTTTAAATTAAAATTGTTTTTGGTAACGATGAAATGAAAAAAAACACACAGATGAAAATTTCTATAATTATTGTATGTAAAATCAAATTGAAATGATGATCATGGAAAAATTTTGAAGAGAAAATGATAATAAAATTATGAAAAAATAACTTGAAAAGGAATTTTAATTTAAAAAATTAAATTTTAGGCTTCAAATTCAAAATTAAAGGAGGTATGGCCCACAATCTTCGAAGATATTAATCGCCTGGTTCATTTCTGCATAAAGTTGTAAGTTTGTTGGTAAAATTTTTATTTCTGGATAGTCATGAATAAGTTCACTTGTTCTGTGCTTTGTGCTTCATATGATAGCAAGTCTTATACAACATTTTCAAAATTTGCTTTTGACAATACAAACTGGTGCTGATTTATTGGCCTATCACCTTTCAAGACACATCCTAAAGGAGAGCTGCATAGTTTTAGTAGGCTTTGTAATCCATACCCAATTCGTGTCGATGTTTTGGACATATAATGAACATCGATTGTTCTGCATATTCGTGAATAGCTTATTCGGACACACGATCTTTATCCTGTAACAATCAAGTATGGTCTAAATGAAGGTGATATCTGAAAAAAAGAAAATGTTCTTTTAAAATTTAACACTCAAGTCAAATGGGCTCTCTAACCTGGCCTGATCTTTTTGAGTGTTAAAGAGACGGTTTGTAAAAATTCCCATATGGCTAAACCGCTATCGTGGGTGGAGAAGCTTTTTAAAGTTGTACCTTTTTTTCTGTAGCTCTCAGCAACGTTGAGTTTCAGTTCCAAACTATTCCACTGGATACAGCTTTGATCCAATGATATTGAATTTTTTTACAGATCATGTCCTTTGAAATATAATGAGTAGTTATTACAACTGATTTCCTTACATTAAAAGTCGTATTTCACAAAAATCACTCCATAACAATATTTTGTGAAATCCAACTTCATTGATTTGCAGAAATTATTTTTTCCTCATTTAAAACCGACACGAAGCAAAATCAACTTATATTTTCTTGTGAAAATTTTGGCGCCTCTTTAAATGACATGACAATTGTGCAGTGGGATCGTCAGCTGATCAAATAAAAACAAGTAAACATAAACAAAACGTATTCCAAATTTTATCGTCATAAACGTTTTCTTGTATTTCTGTTTAATTTAAACTGAAAATATGTCATTATTTCCAGCATATAACACACAAAATGATGAAAAAGACCAAAACAGAGAAGAAACAGCAGTGGCATCAACAAGTAATGTCAAAAATTCTTTGGATTTATATTTTTATTTTTTTTTTTTTAATTTTGATTTCATTCTTAGGTTCCTGGCTTGAAAATGAGAGTTACAAAGAGCAATCAAGTTCATCCAACAATCCATCAAATGTAGTTACAATTGAAGATGAATCTTGTTCCAGTGATAGTGATGTCCAATTCATTGATGAGTCTAAAAAAGTTGGCAAGAAAAGAAAACACAAAAAAGAGAAAAAGAAATCCAAAAAAATTCAAATTACAATTGACGAAAATTCTGATTTCTATGAAGACAAGAAACCATTAAAGGCATATCTCACTGTTGTTACGCTCAAGAAGCCGGGCTGTCCTCGATACGATCGATCACAAAATTTCAGTTTAATTCAATATGGGTATTTTGATAGACCGAAATATAAACGATATTACAAGGCGATGAAAAAATTTCAGTTAAACGATGAAAAAGTGAAGGAATTTAATGACGAAGAAAATGATTTAGATCTTGGATTTCAAAAATATCTCAAATCAAATCCAAAGGACGTGGATGAGTGGCTCAAATACGTTAATTTCAAAGATTCGACAATGCCTATTCTCGATAATTACCAGAAGGAGAAGACAAAGCTGGATATTGTTGATAAAGCGATGAAATTCAATCCGGAGAGTGAGACATTGCTTCGAAAATATTTGGAATTACTTCCAAAAGTGCATCCCACTGACGAAGTCCTTGAAATTATCGAACGCATGATAAACAAAAATCCAAATAATTTTCTTACATGGAATGCATTGATTTATAATAAGCAATCATCGATGGCTCAATGCAATGTTCCAGATGTCCTTGAAAAGTACCAAGATTGTTTAAAGGCCTTATTTTCCGTGGTGAAAAATGATGAAATATTAGTTAAGATTTTCAAAAATTTGGCGATTTTCCTGCGACAATCCGGACTATTTGAGCAATTCTTTAGTCTGTTAATGCTCGGATTGAGTTTGAACGTTTCCACAACGGCATTTAACAGGATTTCAAGGACTTCGGATGAAAATAACACAACATTGATTGAATTTGAGGAGTTGATTTTACGATCAGGACTGCCAATGAATGAAATTTGGTTGAGAATTGAAAAATTGAGATCGGCATTCAATTTCTTGCCATGTGTTACAACCGATTTGAAAAGTGACCCACAGCGAATTGTGCTGAATGAGGATATTTGTAGATTTGTGTATCCATTGATGAACAAAAATTATAATTTTGATCTGTTCATACTAGTGTTGAAGATGCTGAAGTACCCTCTGAGTGGATGTCTCTTTCAATCATCGTCATTTTTTAGCCAGGAAATGTACGAAAATGATACGATTGAGGATATTCTTTCAACATTTCTTGAATTGAAACGTGATTCAACGATGGATGCCATTCTATTTAATATAATCAAAGAAATTCAAGTCCCTCCATCTTACATCAATACAAATTTAGCTCACGACCTATACCGTAATATGCTATTTGAGGTCATTTTAACTGGTGCTTCATGCTTCAATCAAAAACAAAATCTCATTTTATTCAAGTTATACCTCCAACTTGAGCGAATCCTAGTCGTAATCGAGAAAATCTCATCAAAAGCTGAAAATTTAACCCCAGAATTCAAGAAACAAGTCAAAAGTCGCATCAAAAAAGCAATTAAAAACATGAATTACCAATCAAATCTCCTGATTTACAATGAATATGCCTGGGTCACATATGAACTTGACGGATTTGAAGCGGCTGAGACAATTTTACATACGACAATTCAACAAAATTTCATCGACTCCACCGAATTCTCCCGCTTATGCATTTCATATGTTGAATTACTGATTTTAAATGGAAATAACGAAAAATCAATTGAAATTTTGACGGGACTCGTTCTTGGCAAAGTCTCATTTGAACAGGACGTCATTGAATTGCAAGCGACAAAAAAACTCATTGTACTTCAAAAATTGACAGAGAATTTGAGTAATAGCCTGGAAGTTGAAATGAAATCTGACATGTTTGAAATTGAAGATTATTTCAGTGAAAGTAAATTGATGTTGAATTTTAAGGCAAAGATATTTTATGTTACATTAGTGAAATCGGTTGATGAATCGATTACAGTGATAAGGGATATTTTGAAAAAATTCCCTGAAAAAAATCAAAAACACACGTTTATACGAGAGAAAATCTATGAATTTATTGTTTTTTTATATAATACGATTGGGAATCACGACAAATCCTTATTCGAATTTATCCTTCAAGGAATTCAAGACCTTCCAAGTAACTTGACGTTGCTGAGAGTTATCGTGAGTGACTTGAAAACCTCGTGGATGAATATTAAATTGAAAATAACAAAAAATTTGACGACTAATTCCGTTATTTTCCTGATAGCTGCCTGCAGATATCGATGTGCAAAGTACTCAATTGATGTTGAGGGGGAAAATTATGAAGATGCATACAAGAAACGGGTCATAAGCCTTTTGGAGGTTGTTACGGATAAAAAATCGGGAATTCGGCAAAATGCATTGTTATGGCGTTTGTATTTAAGGGCCCTTTTTGACGTAAATAGTAATCAGACGTTAGTCAAATGTAGAAATACGTTGTATGAAGCACTGGATGTATGTCCATGGAATAAGGCCCTTTATTTGGATGGAGCGTTTTTCTCACCCCAGGAATTGCCACAATTGATGGATTTGATACTGGAGAAACAATTGAGGATTCATGCGATTCCAGAAGAGTTACAGATTTTAAGGAATGAATAAATTAATTTTTAGGAAAAGATTTTAATTAAAAAAATTAAAAAAAAATTGTGTTTCTATGTCTATTCGTCTTGAGATACTGAGCTCACATCGTTCGGTGGACATGGCAGCGCATAATTTCCACATCTTTCTGTGGACACGAGAGCGTGTAACAACGCCATCTACCAGTGGACATAATTTAACAAAGAAAGTTACGAAAACAAAACATTTTTAAACATTATTCCGAAATTTTATTTAAAAGAGTAGTAAAAACATTGAGTTTTAGACAGAATTTACAGATTCCATTCAATAATCACCATTTATAACTAAAAATAAGTATTTTTTATAACAGCCATCTTTTTTTTTGTCAAAAATTATTCTCTAAAACATCATATCACGATACATAAAGCCTCAATGTAACGAAATTTAACCAAAAGCTGTATGCAAATCACCTTGCATCATGTGTTCGTCGTGAAAACGAGCGTAAGTTAGTCCAGGCCTCTTTGTGCGAGCTTCGGCGGTCTATTAAAAATGAAATTTAATCAAATTAATATGAAACTGAATATTTAACGGAAATGTTTACTATTGCTTGTAAGTCAAGTGCAAATGTGTTATTTTTCTTCTTCATATTGCGATACAATAAAATTGAAGTGACTCCAAATACGGCTCCTAACACTAGCAATGCAAGTGCTGAATATCCAACTGCTGCCACTATAAAAAAAAAATTGAAATTAACTTCAAATAATTTTAAAAAAAATTGCATGAAATGAATTTACATGTCGATCCATTTGATTCATCTTCACTTATCATAGGTGCTGGTGAGCTAAAAGTGCTTCCTTCTTTGGTTTGTGTTGAAATTGTGCTTTCAGTTGTCATACTTTCTGTGATCGGGATTGCTGGACTCAAACTTGCCTCATCATTATTTGATGTTAATTTCAATTTAACTCTAAACGGTTCGTTTTTAGTGCAATTACATCCCACCATTTTTGGTTTCGATGGGACTTTAATGCACGTGCTTTCAGTCCACGTGTCATCGAGTAACATTTCACAAATTGCATTCTCCGGTCGAATTGTGTTATTCAAATGAACAGAAATTTCAATTACTTCTCCTTTTGATTCCTGTTCCTTTAACGGCACAAAATGGAAATTCTCTGTATCACTACTGCTAAAAACATATAGCTGATAGACTGGGTATTTGTATGATCTGTCATAAGTGCTTCCGATGCAATATTCCATGTTTGGATCAAATTCATATAAATTATTTAATTTAATTTCAGCTCGCCATTCAAATCCAACAGATGGCACTTTATGTATTACTTGACGAAAATCATGCGTTTTATTAAATTTAATGATATGATATTCAGTCATATTTTTTTCTTCTCGATATTCCGTGTATCGGCACATCCATCGCAATTCCTCTTTGGTCCGATTGGTGTCGGGTGGCAGTAAGGCCAAGACACCGATAGCCAAATCAACGACAGGATTTTGACGACTTTCCTTTATATTTCCATTAGTTTGACGACGTTTACGTTTCTTTTTTATATCCTTGGCTTCACTGATGGCCTGACCTTTGCCACTCACATTCTCAAGTAAGGCCAATAAGTTTTGGATTATGTCCCGATTATGAATACCAAACGCCTCTAAAATACGTTTAACGTTTTGGACATAATTCAGGATATCTTGTTCTGATAAGTAACCTGATTTATCTTCATATGTTTTGAGTATTCGGATTGTTTGAGCCTTTAGCATTTGAATGATATTTTGATGGAATTCTTTGTAGATACGATCATCAGAGATATGCTGAAAATAAAGAAAAGGGTTAAATCTGATTCATGACTGAAATCTGATCGATGACTTTAATTTGATATGGCCTATGACTGATATCTGATCTATGATTAAAATCTGGCCTATGATTAAAATCTGACCTATGACTTAAATTTAGTCCATGACTGAAATTTGGCCCATGAATAAAATCTGAGCTATGACTTAAATTTAGTCCATGACTGAAATTTGGCCCATGATTAAAATCTGAGCTATGACTTAAATTTAGTCCATGACTGAAATCTGGCCCATGACTAAAATCTGACCTATGACTGAAATCTGGCCTATGACTGAAATCTGGCCCATGATTAAAATCTGACCCATGACTAAAATCTCACCTTCAATGTCATACCCAAAAACAACATTTTATTCAATGAACTATTAAATTCTCCACGATCTAAGCCTGACTCAATTGCATCCAATTGTGCTCTTGTAAAATCAAATACCAATTCTGATGTTGATAAATTAGTTGAAATTGAGGCACCATATTGAATACTGCATGCTTTGAACATATCACACACTTCGTAAAATGTCTTGAGAGGGGTTTCTATAAAAAAATGTTCAATTAATTTCAAGATTTCTGGTCTATTCTTCAAATTTTCTTACTGCTATGAGGTAAAATCGATTGAATTTCATACAATTCATAGCCTGTCTCCAAAATCACAGGTGAATCATCAAAAACGACTCCAAATGAATACAGTAATGGACCATGCTTGTCTTTTCCTGGACTTGTTTTGAACTTGAATGGTGTTGTAAGGGCGGATCCTTCACTTGGCTCGACATGTAATTCAGATGGAATTGGAGGGCCATTTGTATGCAAATCGATTTCGAGAAATGATTCAATTTTTTTGGTGTTTGGTGAATGTTGTGGTTGCTTATCTAAATCAATTGGTGGAGGGCATTCAGTAATGAGACGGAGTCGGTAACTAAAATTAAATTATTTTGATTTTTTCTCTCATAAGTGAATTCAAATCATACCTGGAATCAGGTTTCAATCCATTCCAATTCGGATAAACATTTGCCGGTGGGATATTGAGTTTGACATGTTTCGTTACAGTACTATTCGTATAATCATTGAGATCCTTCAAGAAATTCGCCTCAAAATCATTGACGATCAATTCGCCGATTCCGCCTTTCAGCACAGACGTATCCTCATACTCATAGCCCTCCATTTTGACAATTGACCATTTGGCAATACATTTTGGCACAACATAACTAATTGAGGCTTGAGCTCTAATCGGGCATGTAACATCAACTGGCAATTGTGGCATTGAATCAATCACAGTTCTCGCAATAATGTCATTTCGCACTTCAATCAGTGAAATAACTTCTGCCGTTAAATTCAATTCATTCACAATTGTGGCTTCCATGTGATATTTTCCTGGTTTTGTGAAAATTATCGATTTTTTTGGTTCAGATACGTCATTAAAGCGATCACAAAGGGACTCGGCTTCAGAACCCTCTTCAATGACAACACAGCGCCAATGTATCTAGAAAAAGTAATGATAAAATTATTGATTAAATTAATAATTCAAAAATAAAATTTCAAGGTAATTTACATTGAATTTTCCCTTTTTAATGTTAAAATCTTTAATTTTTAATTCAATATCGATGCTTCTTCCCACACCAATCAATGCATTAACTGGAATTATTGATAATTGTAGTTCATGAATTTCAATGTCAACTGTAACATTTGCGTTTGCGACCGATTTCGAGTTAGAAGCATCCATTAAATCAGCTTCAATGGTGATCTTTTTGCGTGGCATAAACGTGAAAGGTGGAATGTTGATAACAGAGCCTGTAACTGCCAAGATGTTACGTGACTCAGGTGCAATGTCATCGATTTTCCATTGAATCTGGAAAGTTTTTTTCATTTGAGTAAATTTTATGACGTGTCCCTTGAAATAAGGATACTTACAAAATATTCATTTACATTGCCGAGAAACGTCGCGTCAGCTTTAATAATGAGAGGCATATTAGCCGTTATTTTACTTGGACCAGAGAGTCTTATACTTGAGGTTTCTTCAGTGAACTGCTCAAATGAAGTTAAATTTCATTTAATTTTTGAGATGAAATTCCATTGCAAAAGCGGATAACTTACATTTTCAATGACTTCATCACCATTAATAGAATTCCCTCCAATTTCCGTTACAGGTATTGGCTCAACGGTAGTGGGAACCAAGACAGGCACCGGACTTGTAACGGGAACCACAGTGACGATTTCCTGTCCCACCATAGTAATATTTTCAACGGCATTTGGTATCATCGTTGTCGAGGTTACGCCAGAATCAGGATTGTTATCACTTGAAGAATTACTCCCAATGACTGAGGTTTGCATTGTTGTTGTCATCACACCTTGACTTTCAACATTTCCTTGGTCCTTACACATTTGATACAAATTACCATCCTTATAATCTAAGACAAATCGTTCTGCATCACTTTCAACTCCATCAGCATTTTCACCAACAATATCAAACATATAAATCACTCCAGGTGTTAACTGAAGTCAAACATAAAACAAGATGATATCAATTTAAATATACGTATAAAATTGCTAAATTTAGCAAACGAGAACTTTCCTTTCATATTAAATTTATGATCCAATTAAATATTTAATGTGAGAAATTTAACAAACAGTGTTTGTGTGTTTTGTGTGTGTGTTAAAATGCAAGGTTTTTAAGTGTACACAAGTAAATGGATACTCACAATCGACGTTGCAATATCGATTTTATTTTCTGCATCAATTGATGGCTTTTGTGTGTTCAATTGCTGTTCTAATGTCCTAACCGTACGCCAAATTGAAAGGGAATGATGTTGTGTGCGTTGTGGCATCGAATATTCATAGCTTATTTTTGTGTGATATTTGAGCTTTTCTTCAGGATTGGCAGGAATTAAACTGGAAATTAAATTTAGGTCATAATCAATTTAATACTACTAATGAACTTTATTTACTTACTTTATACTAAAAACAGTGGGTGGTGGTCCAGAACCCATTCCTTTGCTACAAAGAATGTTGGGGGCTTGAATTTTAAATGTCGGCTTAGTCTGAAATAATTTTTCATATTAATTTCATATCAGATTTCAATGATAAAATTTCATTTTCTTACATTTTGACACAAAATACCAGGCGTTCCCATTATCAAAATTAAAATTAATTTAAAGGCACTTGTTAAGTCACCCATTTCAATGTGTTTTTTTATATATTTTCAAATTTTTATTCGGAAACTTCTTGATAAATTCCAATAAAAATCTACAGAAAAAAAATAAATAAAATCACTTTTCAATTTGAATGACTGTCATGACTTGGTCAAACAAAAGTCAGAGAAAAACTAATATTGGACTTAAATATGTTTTATCATTATATTATTGGTCAAGTGAATGAGTTGTGTATAAAAAAAAAAACATAATAATAATAAAAAAAAGAGAAATAATCAACCAACAAAAGGCTCTCTACATATTTTTTTTAGTTCTACATGAGTTTGTAGGTATAAAACATATTTTATTATGACCATTATTTATGTTAATAGTGATACACGGAGAAGCAATTAAAGGATGTTGCAAGGCTAATGAGAAGGACTTGGTAAGGTAAGTGTATTCATTTTCAAAAATTATATTATATTAATATTAAACACGCCAGTGACCCGAAGGGGTCCTTGAAGGTGTTCGTTTTTTATATGATGGTTTTCGATGATTTTTGAGATTTAACAACTGAATCAGGATTAGAGAAGGTAGATGGTTTTAGAGATCCATCAACTCATATTACGACTGTGGCAAGATGGTTTTTAATTTCCATTTTAAATTTAATCATGTTAAAGATGTTTCGGATCTAGTATGGTATTGTGTTGAATATTGTAATTGCCTTGTATGTGATGCCTTCAATTCCGTATTTTTTTGTTTTAACTGTTGGAATTTTAATTTTTTTTCAGATGCTTGTCTAGTGTTTCTCACGTCAACTGTTTTGAATGTGGTTGTGTTGTGAACGTAATTGTGAATGCATTCATGTACAAATAGAATGTTTGCTTTTTGACTGAGTTCTTCTTGGGTTAATGTCCTTGTAAAGCGAAATTGTTGGATATAACGGTCGTAATTTGTTTATCATTTTTAAGACTCTGTTTTGAAGTACATACAATTTCTTTTTGAATTTATGTTTTGCTTTTGTCCATATTTGAATCATGTATTATTATATTTTGTTGTAAACATTTACATATTTTCAACTTGATGATCAGGAGCTGTAGGTTTTGGCAATTTTTCGTTGTAGGTTGCAAAATTTTATGAATAGTTTCCCGTATTCTTTTTTTTTGTGTCTTCATTTTCTTCATAAAGAAGTATCTGAAGATTTAAACAAGATTAAAATCAAATTAAACCAGGATGGTTTCTTATTAAAATTGGAGTTATAAGTCTTGAAAAAGTAGCAATCATACATCGTGCGATGTTGTGCAACAATGGTTTTTTTTTCCAAATTTAAGATCATTATTAAATTAGAGCAGTTACAAATTAACATCTGTTGCTTTATTTACCAGTGTTATTAGTTCAATGGTTGGTTCAATTTTACAATGTATCAATAAGATCGTTCCCTGTATATTTAGACCATATTCCAAAATTTTATGATTGTAAAACTTGGCTGGGATATCGTTGTACTTGTCTACATTTAACACCAGGAAGGAGCAAAAGAGCCTAAATATTGTGTATCGAGGGTTTTTTGATCTTTCGATTTTCTGTTCGACGAACTGAAGAAATTAATCTTTGATTAACATTTTTTAAGGAATAATCCTTAAGAAAAATCAATTTTTCAGAGGAAGTATTTTTTTATAATTTTTCTTCAATTTCTTTTCGATCCAAAATTGAGTAAGAGCAAGACTCTTTGAATTAATAATTTTGTTAATTTTTTTACAATGTACAATGTACAAGTACTAAAAATTCTATTTTCTTAATTTTTAAATTTGTCACAAGATTAGTTCTGGGCTCATAAGCTACCAACCTGATTTTCTCTCTCAATTTATTCCAAAAATCCAATACTGAAAGGTTAAAATGTCCAATGAAGCATCAATGCTTTATATATTCATTAATGTTTTTTCCGTGTAACCATGACAATATTTGTATTCTATAAATGATTTTATTTTTCACTATGTATGCCACGTAGAGTAAGGATAGAAATGCTTCGCCTTAAAAACCAAAGGGTAACATACACAAAAATATTAATGTATTAATAATTTTATACTTACGTGTTTCCATTTCACTTACATACTTTGAATATGATTCAAACGAAAAATTCTCTTATTATTTTGATACCTCAAAGTAATTAGGAGCAAAACAGTGTGTGCGAGTGTGTTTGATTTTATACGCTCTATATTTATTAAATATATTGATTGTTGCATGTTAGAATTAAAATCTAGGAAACCGGTAATTGTGTTTGTAGTACAAATATCGTGTTAAGTCATTGATTCACTAAGAAAATTTCCTTCTACGGGAAATATTTTTGTTTTTTTT
Organism: Culicoides sonorensis; assembly: GCA_900002565.1. Classification (NCBI taxonomy): domain Eukaryota; kingdom Metazoa; phylum Arthropoda; class Insecta; order Diptera; family Ceratopogonidae; genus Culicoides; species Culicoides sonorensis. The sequence continues at coordinate 56,688 of LN483695.1, read as the reverse complement.
AATATTTTTTGATGCTTAATTGATTGAAATGATGTTTTTTTTAACTTACTGGAAGATTTTTTTTGTTGTAAGAAGTAAAACAAAATTTTTACGAAAAATTTAGTTGATTTTATTTTAAAATTAAAGGATAAAAATGCGAATGATCTATTTTTTCTAATACTTACCATCAACTCATCAAACTCGGGTTAATTTCATGTCGTTTAAATGTTCTGAAGTCACATGTCATTCGTGTGCTTCAATTTTTATTCTGAATTTAGTTTTTTGAGTTGTCTCGTTCAAATTTCATAATAATGGTAATAAAAAAAAAGAAGTCAGTTTATTTTTTGTGTCTACTACATTCAAAGCAATTTTATGATTAAAATATTTTTGTTAATTCTATTCTAAAAATTTTCACCGGTCAAATGTTGGATATGATCCAAGCATTATTTTTTGTGAGAATATTTGTTTTTTTCACATCAAAATACTTGTCAAGTTCTAGTTCAAACCACTACATTGATTATAAATGTATTAAAAATGAAAAGTTGATTATTTTTTTTTTAATAAATGTTAAATCTGTTAAATGTCCTCGTTGAGATAAGTGGGTTCTGTTGTTCTGTTTTTTCTTAGTTGTCGTCCTGACGAAGTCGTTTTCTTCCCTGATTCGGTTCGTCAGCTTCCATTGCTTTAAGTCTGATTCCTGCAATTTCAGCTCCATGCAATGTGGTCATGCAATCTTCAGCTGATGCTTCATTAGCAAATAATGCATATCCACAATTTTTGCCTGGCAAGAGAAACACTTCAATTAAATCGCCAAATCGGCAAAATGCATTTTTGAGAATTGGTGCTGGCAATGGTCCATTTGTGCATACAATGAATAATCGTTTGCGACATGGTGCAGTTACAGGTGCCATTGGTTTTTGTGATGGCAATGGAATATTGCAAGGTAAATCACGATCCCCTCCTCCGCCGCCACCTCTTGATCCGCCAAAACTGAAGAGGTCATTTCCACCTGACATCATACCACCACTATGCATATCATCTTGAATTTTTACAATTAAACGTTCACCCTGGGGATACTCAAAGCCATGTAATTTCTCTTTTGCATATTTAGCTGCTTGATAACTCGTATAGACAACTGTTGCTGTATTTGATCGACTGCTCATGTCGTCATGTAAACGACAATAGTCAAGTCCTGGTATGATGTCAAAAAGTCTCCAAAGTTGGTCTTGTGTTAGCAATGGTGAACAAATTACCGATAAAGTGGTTTCTTGCACTTGCGAAGTCATTCCATAGTGTGGTAAATCATCAGACATTCTACGATTGTCACGGTCTCTGTCAAACATTGGTCCTAAGCCTAAACCAGACCCGCCACCAGAACGTCCCATTGGCATAAGGTCATTATATGAGTTCATGTATGAAGACATATTCATATCACGGTCATTTTTAGAAGGTTTTGGCTCAGCAAAGACGGCTTTATATTTCGGGTCACAACACTCAAATGCATTTGCAGTGTCAGAGAATTTTTTAAATTTTATATAGGCAAAACATTTGCCGTCTTTCGTATTCTTACTATGTAAGATTGTAATGTCTGTAACATTCCCGTAGTTTGAAAACTCGTCACGTAATTGGTCTTCTGTCATTTCTTTTGGGATGATCACAAATAACCTCAAATATCGTTCCTCCTCATCGGCATAACGTTTATTTCCCTTATCACGACTAGATGCCACAACTACCTTAATGGAACGTCCTTCCGGTCCAATCGGTTTACCATTCAAAGCTTCCAATGCCTTAGCAGCTTCACTCGTTTTACTGAATTTCACGTAACAAACACCCTTCTTTTCACCAGTATGACGATCTTTAACCTTTAAAAACAGATAAATTTACAGTAAAATTACACCCAAATGAGAATTTAACTCAAATTTACCATATAAATTTCCTCAACATCTCCAAATGGCTGGAACGCTTCTTGAAATTCTTCCTCTGTATGATTTTTACTGCAAATTATGAATAATCGCGACATTGGAGGATTGTCTTCGCTTTTATCATTTCTGTCAGATGACCGTTTAGACATTTTTCGTATTTTTTCTTGATTTTAAACTTAAATTCAATGATAAATTGTTATTTATTATCTTTAAAATTAAGTTCAAGTTCAAATTGGGTGGAAAAGACGCTTAATTAAGAGACGTCAAATTCTGACAGATCGGATACTGTGAAAGGACTTGTCCACAAACGATGCATCACGATATGATGAAAATTGAAAATAGAAAAATTGAATGAATTTTTATTTTATTACTTATTTTAACAAATAAATGTTTATGAATTTTCTGTCTCCTTGAATCTGAAAAAAATGAGAAAAAAATTCAATCAGTTGTCATTGATTAACTTGTAACGGAATTTTTAAGTTAAAATTTCAATTAAATTCCACTTACTTGCAATTCGTGCACGTAAAAAACACAGTTTGACCCTCATCAGCAGATCTCAGTTGTAATGTGGCATAAGACATCTTGTTATTGCCACATTGGGGACATTTCCTTTCCACAATCGGACCTTCGTCTTCTTCGGCCTCCTGTTTCTTCATTTCCGCAGTCTTCTCCTTCGGGGGATTGTAAGTATTGAAATGCAGAGTGTATTCACATTCATTTGTACCAAAAACTGTCGAAATTCCAAATATATTTAATAATGAAAATGTGAAATTTAAGACAAAGTTTACCTTCAGGTCTAAACTCATTTTTACAACAATAACATGTCACATTACCCATTTGTCGTAATTGAGGGAAAATTGATCCACAATTTGGACAAAAACCAGGTGTGACGTTGACTGCATTAATTTCTGCAGACATTATGATTTATTATTTTTTATCACTTGCTTTTAAATTCAAAAACAAATGCAAGTAATGAAACACTCGAATCCACGTGAGAATGTAAATAAAAACAACTGGAAGAGGAAAGTGACATGGATTTCAAACTCAACTTTTCCATTCAGTGGTGTTATCTGTCCCGGGCACTAAATTACTCAAGTATGAAAAATAACTCGAAAAATTTTTTTTCATGGTGAAGATTTTTTTTTTAATTTTCCGGAATATTTTCAAATTTTGTGAAAAAAACTGTATTTTTATTTTACAGTTCAAAAACTATTTTTTGTACGAAAATTAAAAAATCTAACGAACAGACTACCTCGGTCAAAGAAAGGAGTTAAAGTCACAGATTCTTAAACTTATTATTCAAGAATTTTGTCGTATATTTTAATGATTTTTACAAGATTTTTAATGCGTTTTGGATTGCGGGGAACACGTTTGGCTACTAATGATTTTTTTCACATTTTCTATCTGAAATGGCTTGAAATTGCAAGTTTTGATGATTTTTTGCCAAAAAATCTTGTTTTCGTATTGAAACTTTACGTACTTCATAGATTATGATCAATTTATCAATAAAAAAAACTAAAGAGCCTTTGAAATGAATTTTGAGAAGCTTTGAAAATATCATGCCCGTTGCGACCGCTCTGATTTTCCCTCTTGATCACTTCAGAAAAGTTTAAGCTTGAAACATTCTTTACATTCTCTTGCTGCTTTTTGGAGATAAAAAGAACAACACAGATATAAAAGATAAAATAATAAATTTTAACGGATTTTTTTTCAAACTATAGAACGACCAATTCAATCAATTTATACTTGTAAGATTTGACAATTAAACAAAAACACTGATCACAATCAAAAATTTACAAGAAATAAAGTGAAGAAAAAGTACTTTACCATTTTTATCATTTATTTAGTAAACAAGAAAAAAAATTAAAAATAATGGATTTGAAACGTTTCATTGAAGATAATTTTTCATTAAATCCTTGTTTGATTTATAAACTTAAAATTGAAGGAATGGACAATTTTCAAGCATGGGGTTCATTTTTTGAGAATATTAATATCTTCGAAGAGATATTAAAAAAAGGAAGTGATTTTTTCAAAAAAATAAACTGGAAAAAAATCAAATTGGCAAGCAATATATCCTTTATTAGATCTATTAGTGCAACACCTTGAAAAAAAATCGACATTTTATTAAAGTTAAATAAAAAAACTCGACTTGTACCTCTTCCTTAAATGTGGACCACCCGCGTATGAGTTCATAAATAAACATTTTCCTCTTCCTAGTGCTTCGACCGTTTAAAATGAACTAGGTGAAATTGAAAATATAACTGAATGTGAGATCCGTGTCACGCGTCAGATTCAACATTTGAATGACCACAATCTCCCCAAGATTTTTTGGCTATCAGAAGAAGTCAACCGTTGCATTCAAAAGTAATTTTTAGACTTTATTACCCTTTGAGGATTAAATAGTTCAAATTATAAAATATTCGTAGCAGCTTCTTATTTGTTCCATTTTAGTGAAAGGGCGCCTTTTTTTGAATTTGCCTCATCATTCTTAAGGAAGAGTAACGCCACTGAACTTTCCATTGACATTTATATTTTTACCAAACCTAATCAGAAATAGACACACTTTTCCAATTTCCTAAATTCAATTCCGGATTTTTCTACAATTAAAAATTTAATTTTATTGAAACAGTAGTTAAAAAAATAGAAAATGTCGTTTGCTTCGCCGATGCCTACACAACAATTTCTCTGGGATGTCTTTCAAAGGTAAAAATTGAATTTTTTTACCACTTTTATCAGTATCAATCTTGAAAAGTAAAATAAATAAAAAAATACATAAAAAAATTCAATTGACATACATAAATTTCAAGTTTGAATTGTTTTCCGATATTTTTGTTTGTAATCATCGTCAAATTTATTGACATTGCTTAAAAATTCTTGTGAGCGTGTATCTCTAATGTTAAGTGACCTTGAAATTATTTTTTTTTTGTTATTTTTTTAAATTAACTTCCTGGAACCATGTTCAAATAATAAACAAACAATAGAATCATTGTATTGATTTGAATTTTTCCAGAGTCGACAAAGATCGAAGTGGACACATTTCAGCAGATGAACTCCAACAAGCCCTTTCAAATGGTACTTGGTCACCATTCAATCCAGAAACTGGTGAGTGATAAAAAGCAGTGCTCCATTTCATTGTAATGAATCACCCATTCATTGTATAAATACGTCATCATTTATTTCATCATCAATGTAAACTGATATCTGTTTAAAGTTTTTTTTTGCTTTGTTTTTAGTGCGACTGATGATTGGAATGTTTGATCGTGAAAATCGTGGTACGGTTAGTTTTCAAGATTTTGGTGCATTATGGAAATACGTTACAGATTGGCAAGCATGCTTCCGTTCCTTTGACACAGATAACTCGGGCAACATAGACCAAAATGAATTGAAGACAGCACTCACTGCATTCGGTTATCGCTTATCAGACAATATTGTGGGACTTTTGGTGAGGAAATTTGATCGTCACGGAAATGGAACAATTTTATTTGATGATTTTATTCAATGTTGCATTATTTTATATGTAAGTCAATTATATTTATTCATATCAAAAATTACTTAGGTATTTTTTTTATTTTTTAGACCCTCACATCATCCTTCCGCCAATATGATACCGATCAAGATGGAGTCATCACGATTCACTATGAGCAATTCTTATCAATGGTGTTCAGTCTCAAAATTTAAATTAAATTTACTTTTTTAAAAAATCGATAACTTTTCTGGTCAATCTAAATATGTAATGATGTCTTAAAGTGTCTTCAGTCTTTTAAAAAAGGACTTTATAAGCATGGTTCAGTGTAATTGTTAATTTTATCCCTTTACCGTCCAAAGTCAATTAAAATGAATTTTTTTCATACAACTGTGACAGAAAAAAAAATTATTTTTAATATTCACAAATTAAATGTAAAATCAATGAAATTTTGTAAAAAAAACTATGAAAAAATATGCATATGACTAAAAAAACGGTTTCAAAGACGGTAAAGGGATAAAAAACCCAATTCAATTAAAATTATGATCGTTCAATGTAAATTTTTTCAATGAAATGTAATCGATAATCAAATATTTGTGTAATCAAAAACGAAAATTGATAAGTATTAAATATGGGCCATGTAAATTTAAGATAAGATGTAAATTTTTTTGTTACCGTTCAAATGAAAAGCTTATAAAAAATAGTTTTTATGAATTAAAAAAAATAATTTTTATATATTCTCCTAAAATTATGTTGAACAATCAAATAATAATACAAATTTTATAATATATTGTAACTTTCTTGTAAAATTAATGAAAATACAAGCTATCTCTTGATTAATGTTAAAATTTAACGGTTTTTTTCCATTTAAAATTGGAACTTTATCTTAAATTCTATCTAATTAAGGGTCAGTTAAAATAAGATGATGAAAAAAATATTAACGAGGTATTTTGAATTGCAATTCGCGTGATTAATTTAATCATCACTTTCCTGTTTCTCCTTATTTTTCTTTTTCTTCTTCTTTTTCTCTGATTTTGGCACTGTTTCATCGAGGTCTTGTTCCATGGTTGTATCTTGTACTGAAAATGTACTTGCATCAGCTGCTTCCGAATCACGTTTTTTCTTCTTTTTCTTTTTTTCAGAAGTTCCCGCTTCATCCTCAGCCGATTCCTGTTTAATTGAGAGTTCGGCAACGTCTTCAACGACACTTGTCTCACCCTTGTTCTTCTTTTTCTTCTTCTTTTTAGTTGGTTCTTCACTTTCTTGTTTAATCTCTTCAATGAGTGGTTTTGTTTCCTCTTCCTCGTCCTCACGTTTACGCTTTTTACCCACAGGCAGCGTGTTATCGGCAGCGACAGGATACTGTTTGACCTCACTCTTGCCATGATATTTCTCGAATTTGGCTTTTGCCTTGCCAGTACCAGACAATTTCTTGAGATTGCCTTCTTCTAACATGCGGAGACGGGTTTCGAGACGAGCACGATGCTCAGTGCCGAGCTCAAAACTGGCATCTTCTCCAAATGCATCAACCTAAAATTGGATAAACGAAAATTTTGTATTAATTGGAATCCAGGTAAATGTTCAAAAAAATCACGTTAAAAGATAAGATAAAATTGTATGACTTGACAGGTAATCACAGCAGGTAAAAATCCTATTGTGATTATTTTAAAAGACACAAGTTATTCTGAGAGCACTTATTTGGAAGGTGCACGTAGGTATCATGCATCATCCCTGATCGACTCTCATTCAAAGGAATTTTTAAATGGAAACTTACCCTTGTAGCTAATGAAGCTTTGGCGGCCAATGACCTTGAAATTTTTCCCTTATTCTTGGTGCTTGCTTGTCCAACCAGACTGGCATGATAAATGAGACCGTACTTGGGTGTATCTTTTTTGGTCTTTAATGCACGGAAAAGAGCCTTTTCAGCACCTGTAAAATGTGTGAAGAGGAAAAAATATTAGGAAAGAGTCAGGTGACATTAAAATAGGAGTTTTTTTCAATGTAATATTTTCAGACAGCCAAGAAATGATATCAGTCTCTTTTTTAAGAGTCATCTATAAATTTTTGCGAAACCTTCTTGAAGATCATCAGTGAATGATATTTAAATTCAAAAATATTTAATCATTAACTCACCTAAAATCTGTAAAGTTGATGCTGGATGTTTGGCCAAGTTGACGAGTGAACCAGCATGAGCAATTAACCTCGCTCCAACAGTTTCCCCCACTAAAATAGTTAAATTTGGTGCCATCGCGACCATACGTGTCTTCAAATAGTCCGATAAATGAATTCTGTACTCATTGATTGACAGGATTTCGTCACACAAGTGTTTAATATTTATGATATCCTCATCTGAGATTTCTGTTCCCATTGAAATTTCAGCTGCCTCCTTTACACGCTCCTCCAAGTCTTCCGGTAAAATTTCAGATAAATCTGCTTCAATCATGTGATCACGTGTACCAACGGTTTTAATTGTCTTCACAAACGCAATATTATCGGTTATGATTTTGCCCAATTCTGGAAAGTGCCATCCATACCTATGAAAATACAGTAAAATGGAGACTATGATCAGAATGAGGGAAAATTTTGTTCGGGTCTATGAATTTAAACACATTATCAGACAAGAGGTTGTCAGAAATAATATAATAACAATATGATCATTATATTTTTATTTCACAAATGTTATATGGGTCATCATTTAATGTGTTTTTACGAAAAAAGTTTCAATAATTTCATTATAAAATCAAAAATATAAAAATATTTGAAATTACACTCACCATTCTCTTGCTCTCATTATATAATTATTCAATTCCTTATCCAAATCATCCAATAAGCACTGTGCCTGTACAATCATTGTATCGATTTTGTCTGGACTGAATTTGAGCTTATAGCGTGACAGAGAGTGGGCGAGACCCAAAGCCATTGCTGTCATTTCTTTCTTTGGAAGGCCAGCTAATAAACTTTCAGATTGAGTTCGAATGCAGCGCATCAATTCCATGACTGCTGTATTTGAGACACATTGAAGTGCTAATTTGTCCTTGATTGCATTGCCGAGCTTGGCATCCGCAACACACAGTTGACTTTGAACATCTTCTTGTACCAATTTTTTTAAGGTTTTTTTCAATGGTTTTGAGACTTTTCCTTCGACGGCAGCACAGGCAGCTGCTAATGCTTCGGTTGTATCGTGGAATTTCTCGAAATGCTTTAATTTTACACTGAAATGAATTTAAGGTTAATTTTAGTTCATAACAACAATTCAATGTGGGAGGTGGAAAATTTGTTCTTAAAAGCAAAATCTATCATCACAACACTGTAATGTGATACAGAGTGAAGCTCTTTTTATGAATTGATATTATACGACCAAACATTAAAATTCTGCAAACATGATCTTTAATTTACAGAAGGAACGACGGTCGATTACAGTCAACACAAAATACAAGTAAATTTCAACTCACACTTGATTAGCGCGTTCTGGTGTCTCAAACTCCAAAAATAAGTTGTCTACAGATGATGGCTTGATTTTCTTCTCATCCATCAACTAAAAATATTCATAAAACAAAGAATAAACAATGGCGTGTTTTTCCACTTTTCAAAGCACATGGTGCCGGTTCAGAATTTATCGAATTGTGAAGATATTTACCTTGAAAATGGCATAACCAGCCGGTGTTTCGTACAACACAAACATAATTGAATGGTTTTATGGTTAAATTATACTTAAAATTTCAATTTATTTGGTCATTTATGTATTTAATTTTTCTTGCAGATGTTAACCATGTGCGTTCTGCTTATCAAATGAACGAGTGATGGAATTGTACGGTGAAGGTTCGGAAAAATGAGGATAGTAACATAGATGGCAGTGGTGGAGTTTAATATTTAGTGCTACGTGGGATAATTCAACTCTAGGGCAGTCAATTCAATTTCATTAACCAACATATGGTGGCATATTTTGCCATGTTTGACAAAAAATTTATTTCTTTTTGCAAATTTGTGTGTTACTAAAATAAAAAAAATCTTAAAATCATTTTGAACAGTTTCTGATGCTGTTCATTTATCAAAAGTATGATTTTAAATGAATTGGAATCAAACTTGTTTGTCCTGATTTTCTTGATTTTCTAATGGCTTAATAACTCTTTGATAGTTACTTACTTAAAATACATTCACTGTGGAAAAAAGTTGTATTAAATTCGTTGATATTTGCTGATAATTTCGATATTTCATGATAAATCTGATCAAAACTTCAGTTACAACAGTTACAATGCACAACCATCAATTTGACATTCGAAATCCAAGGTGATTGGCCTTAAATATTTCCGAGTTGATATCACATAAAAAAAAAATATGGCTCCATCACTTGACAAAATTCATCAAGCATTAGTGAAAATTCAATTAGAATTATAT
>LN483695.1:0-35131 GCA_900002565.1 Culicoides sonorensis | reverse complement strand
TTTTATTTTATTTTTGTTTGTATTTTATACACGTTGATTTTTATTTTAAATTTAAACAAAGATAGCTCATGGAAATAAAAGCTGTTGGAAATTAAAATTAAATTGGAAGCATTTTAAGTAAAAAAATTAATGAAAATAGTACGATGTTAACAATTGCATTAAGATAAAAATTTATGAAAATAAAAAGGGATTTGAATTAAAATGCACTTTGAAATTTTTTGTCTATTTCTATTGAAATAATTTTATCGATTTTTTTTAAGTAGAAAAAAAATGATATGTGGGTTTTTGAATATTGAAAAAGGAGGATTAAAAATTATATTTTAATTTGTTAGCGGTTTGTTTTAAATTTTTTTTAGTATATTTCATAACTTTACACTTACATTGATAAATTATATATATATTTTATTAAACTTTTTTGTTTCCTGTTTTATGCTTAAAATTACTAATTTATGGTATGTTTCTGTATATCATTGTCATGTTTAAAATGACTTAAAAACAGATTTTAAAATTGTTTTTCTTTTTTTTGACTCTGAATTTGTTTTTTTTGTTTTTCATTAAAATAATATTATTTTCTTATTATTATAATTAAAAGATAAAACTATTTTTCCCATTTAAAGAAAAGAAAAATTACGATTCATCACCAGCCCCATCACCGTTAGTTGTCACAACAACAGCAGCTGTTCCATTTTTATTATTTTCATTATTTTCAACACTATCCATATTTGGGACATAATCTAATGCCATGAGACATGCAAAGAGAGTCATCACCATTTTTGGCTTAACTTCAGTTATATCTTCGGGGAGGGCATAAACACGAGCTCCAATCTTACGAGCCATTGAAACAGCATATTTTGCGTTTTCAATGTTATCCTACAAAAAATTAATATTATGTACTTTTATTTTAAAATTTTGAATTTCACACTCACTTCAGGCGTTCCTGAATCTTTGACCAGTTCGTAATTAATGCTTCCTGGTTTAATGGCATCAATTAAGTCTATCACTTGTTTACCAGTTGCAATTGATGAGTCCTGGAAACCTTTTATGCTTGATGTTTTTCCGGCTTCACTTAGTTTCTTGTTAGCCCATTGTACGATTTCCTTTTCCACAATTGGATTGCCACTCTGAGCCAATTTTGAGAGGATGGTAAGTGTGTAGGCTCGCATTAATTGCCAAATTAGAGCTGAAAATTAAATTTAAATGATATAAATTCATTTTATTAGAAAATTTTAGGACTCACCAAGTGTCAATGTGGCATTTCCTTCACTCAAATCATTTCCAGCAATTCCAACGAGAGAAAATTTCAATTGTTTTCCCAATTCAACGGCATAATTACAATTCTCTAATTTTTCCATGAATTTTCGCATTGGAGTAAATTTCTTATGTACTCGATTCCATTGGACAGTTCCCGGTTTGATAACTTCAAATAATTGGAAGATAACTAGGCCATCGGCTAAATCTGAATACAGCCAATTGACATATGGTTTGACACCCATTGAATTCATCCAGTTACGATAAGCTGAAAGGAGAATCAATAAATCATTAAAAAGATGTTAAAAAATTAATTATTTTAATTTACTTTTTTCTTCTCGTGTCTCTTCAATGGTTTCAAGACCATCAATTTCCGTTGGACGTTCTAGACCTGGATGGTTATTAAACAGATTAGCAACAAAAGCAAGATTTAACTTGTAAACTCCGTTTACGACGTCTTGTGGCGTGACAAATGCACGACAATTCAATTTTGCGGCCTGTTGCAACATTTTTTCTGCTCTCTGGTTTTGATCGTGTTCCTATTAAATTTCAAAATTAGATTAAAAATAATTTTTAAATCCAAATTTTAATGAATTTGACTTACACTCAATGCTTCTAATGTGACATCAGCATCTTGTGGTGCAATTTGATGTAACAAGTGCGTATAGATTTCAGAATCAGTGATGTCACCCTGGAAATTTGTGCATCTCCTTTGGACACCAGCCCGTTCAAGGTGGTGATTCACCCATCGTAAAAGTATTTGTTCAGGACTCAATTTCATCAAATCTTCTAACCGTTCTCCATCGAACAAAAGGCCTGCGAGACCAGGACAATGATCTAGAGTGATATGGCTGAAAAGACCAATTCTGATAATTTGCCATAGCAAGCCAAGGACTAAATGTTGTTTGCCTTTGGCCAAGTCATGTGCATCAATATTAACAATATTACATCCGATGGCTTGTGACGACACCAATGCAAGTGTTAAATTCTCAAATTTAGTATAAACCGTTAGATTTTTCTTGTTAATCGCCCGTTCATCAATTGTATCGGGACATGAGTGATTTATAATTTTGCAAAGTAAAATTCCATCCTTAATTTTTTCATACAGCTGTTTACCTTCGGGATCAATTGGCAAGAGATGTTTCAAATCCTGATCATGACCCAAATTTGAGTTAATCCAATCACTAAAAGCTAATTGTTCCTCATTCCGCACGGAGTGTGTGGTGCCAGCTGCTGATTGATCTGAAAGCCCTCCAATTTTCTCGATATCTTCACGTTTTGACAAATTTTTACCAAAAGTACTTGCGACATCCTTTGACTTTAAATCAACACAAATCTGCTCAAATTCAGCATACGTTAATTGACCAGAATTTGACATTTTACTTTTTTTCCGCAGCTCATCCATCATTTGCCGAATTTGGTATCCGGGCAATTTGAAGCCCACATTATCCAAGGCATCTTTCAATTCACTTAAATCGATGCAGCCATCATTATTTTTATCTATCTGTAAAACAAAAAATTGAAATGAAATATTTAAGTATCATTTTTCAAGGTTTCCTTATCAATAATATTCGTGGATTAGTTCAGTACTTTTGATTGGAGATTAGATAAAAATAATTTTCAACATAACCTAAAGTTTCCAAGAATTTTATACTAAAAATGTAAACGTCACACTCAAATAATTATTATTTAATAAGGTCAAGACACTCTTGAGTAAAAACAGAATTTTAACCTTGATTCCGAAAATTCTAATCAAAAAATAAAAAATTACCATTTTAATTGATCTCATAATAATCTGAACTGAAACAGAATCGAAGAATAATTACACATTTTTTTTCTAGTAAATTTCATTAAAAATAGAAAATCACTGAAATTTAATGAGCAGAAAAAACTTACTCAATTGAGTGTGTCATTTAACCATGTAAATTATGATATTTGTACGTTTTGTGGCTTTTCAAAGCAAGTGTCTATTTGACACTTTTTTTTAACTTAAATATTAAATTACTCATGGAAGAATCTGATCACGTCAATTATTTACAACAACAATACACTAGAAATTTACATAACTGACTTGCTATCATTTTATTATTATTAATATAATTATTCATCATAGCTCACAATTACAGCAAAACATGGATATGCGGTTTATGAAGTTTATGAATATGATATTTTAAATATTGTTAAACAATAGTTTGATCGAGCGTGACAATAAGAAAAAAAATTGGCAGAAAATGATTTTGAACGATATAAATGAGCGCATTTTCATGTATCGAACTTTTGAAAGGAAATCTGATTTGGCTTTGGTTTCATTGACTGTATTTAAGATTTTGTAGACTTTTTTTAGGATTCGTACACTTTTTTAGGTTTTGTAGACTTTTTAGGATCTTTTAAGGCTTTGAAAATATTTTCAGGCTTTGAAGACATTTTCAGGTTTTGTAGACTTTTTATGACCTTTAAAGGATTTGAAGATACTTTTAGGTTTTTTAGAATTTTTAAGACCTTTCAAGGCTTTGAAGAAATTTTTGGGTTTTGTAGACTTTTTAAGATTTTTCAAGCCTTTGAAGATATTTTTAGGTTTTTTAGACTTTTTAAGACCTTTCAAAGCTTTGAAGAAATTTGTAGGTTTTTTAGACTTTTTAAGACCTTTCAAAGCTTTGAAGAAATTTTTAAGGTTTTTTAGACTTTTTAAGACCTTTCAAAGCTTTGAAGAAATTTTTAAGGCTTTTTAGACTTTTTAAGACCTTTCAAAGCTTTGAAGAAATTTGTAGGTTTTTTAGACTTTTTAAGACCTTTCAAAGCTTTGAAGAAATTTTTAAGGTTTTTTAGACTTTTTAAGACCTTTCAAAGCTTTGAAGAAATTTGTAGGTTTTTTAGACTTTTTAAGACCTTTCAAAGCTTTGAAGAAATTTGTAGGTTTTTTAGAATTTTTAAGACCTTTCAAGGCTTTGAAGAAATTTTTAGGTTTTTTAGACTTTTTAAGACCTTTCAAAGCTTTGAAGAAATTTTTAAGGTTTTTCAGAATTTTTAAGACCTTTCAAATCTTTGAAGACATTTTTAGGTTTTGTAGACTTTGTTTGATTGTGCATACAATAGAACACTGACGAACGGACGGACAACTATCCACAATACTCGCATTTTTTTCATAATCGACAGAAAATCAGTTAAAAAAACAGACTGATTAATTACGAATTATGCATTGAATCGAGTATAAGGTGATTACGTAAGCGAAATCTAAGATGCCACAAATCAAGTACACAATCATTATGAATCATGTATATGAATAACAAATCAGTGTAAGTAAATTAAATGAAAAATGAGCAATTAATTAAATTTAAAATAATATTTTACAGATATCAGGCGTGTGATTGTGGTCCAATTGACCTTAAATTATATCAAATTACGGAAAAATTAGAATAAATTTCTTACTTCTGAGCAATATTCTCGCACAACTTGTCGTAATTCCTCGATTTCCTTCTCAAAGTCGAGTGAACTTTGATGTACTTCTTCTATTTCAGTCATTTTTCTTTAAAATCTATTAATATTTTATAGCCCTATTTCCGTTACAATTCCGTTAAAAGATTAATCTTTTTTCTTGATTGTTTTATCAATCACTGATTTAATTTTAAACTTAATAATTAATTTAAAAAAGTTTCCCAATAAGTTCTTGTAACTTCCAAGTCTGAGTCAATACTGAAACGTTTAAATGTTAACGCCTTTCATTATCAGTGGAATGTGATAAAAAATTATAATACATATGAAATAATATGTATGAAAATATGCGATATCTTTTATAAATATAATTATTATTATATTTTATTTCACTTCATTTTATTTTATTTTAAGTGTATGCTTATATTTTTGTTTTTTTGTCAACTTAACTCATGAAATATGGATTCTAATATTGATAATGAAAAATTGATATTTCTAAATAATCAATAATAATACTAATAATTTATCAATTCTTTGAAATTTTTTTCAAGTTTGAATAGTAGCAAATTGTTCAAATATCAGTTAAATTTAAAATGTTTGTGTTTTGCAATTAATTGTGATTTTTTGATTAAATTTACAGTGGTCTCAAGGCGACAGTTTGTAAAACTCATGAGTGGTCATTACTGTCAAAGAATTTCACAGATAAGTATGTGACTCTTTTCATTAAGGTCATAGGATCAACTAGGAATGCGCTTCGTAGAAGGTTTTTTTATAGTATTTCCTTGTTTTTCACTTTTGAGAGCAATAAATTCAGGAAAGGTGATTATTTACTAAAATAACATAAAGGAAGACTGAAAACTCTTAACATGCAAAGCTTTGAGAGCCAGATAAACGATTTTTTATTGTTCTTGTTCACAGTAATTAAAGTATTATGGAAATATTGAAACAGCAATGTAAAGTCGTCATTCATGAGGAAACAATGCATCATCGTGATCGGAGTAGAAGAGTGCCGCATCATCAGCATAAAGCTACAATGATACTTCGAGAGGAAGTTCACGTATATCATTTCTTAAAATTGTCCAGCTTTTTTTAAGCTACCTTTCTTGACAGGTTTCAGGGAGCTCATAAAACCATTCAATGAGACTGAATAGTTGCGAATCTGCAGATAACTTACAAAGAGATTCAGAGACCTTACTCTTATTTCCGTACTTTCCTTGTTTCATAGAAGTAAAACATATTCAACCTCTCAAACATTTTTGAAAGATCCATAGACACCTAGTATAGGGTAGTATACGAAAGTTCGACAAGGCTCCACCGATGTGCCAAAGGGCCCTATTGTATTCAAACCTTTTGCCTAAGCCAAGAGCAGTCGTAGTACATAGTACAACTAAAATAGATTGACTGGCGAGTTCATTATAGAAGTATTCGATGAAAATTGGTGTGATCAAGAAAAACCAATCGTTTCTCGAAGCATTATTAAAAATGATCGGACATAATAAAGTTCAAAGTTCTAAAAGCTAGTTTTATCACTTTACAAAGTTAAATCAAAGCTTTTTCAAAAGTCAGGTTAAAGTGCTACAAGGACACTCATAGTCTCAAGAAGATCTATCATAATAAGACGTTCATCAATTTAATGAAAATTCAATCAAAAAATCACCCTGAAAAAAAAGGTAAGCAATCTTATCAATGATATAATTTTTTACTATGACGAGTTATGATAAATTGATATTATTGTGTCACTTATTGAATTTTTCAATGCCTGCATCGGGGCGATACATTATCTAATAAAAAGTAATAGCTTTAAACTTTACTCAAGTTTAACCTTGCATATTGAGCTTTAATTGTATTTTATTGTACTGTAGATATATAAATTTTATATTGTATTATAATTTTTTTTAATGTTAGGCGCCTTTTATGATGACAAAAATTAATGGATTATGTCATCGAATGGCTTTGATTTAACTCAATTCGCTTAATATCAAGGATTTGATTTGAAATGTCATAATTATTTTATTTGTCTTTCAATTAAATATAATTTTACAATCATTTAATCTAAGAAAACAATTTCTAATTCCATGTAAATTATTTGCACTTTTAATACAAATATAAACATACACTCCACAAACAACGTTTCTCTTTATATTTGATTTAATTTGATAATACGAATATTTAAAAAGACTTTGTATTATTATATTCGCAATTCAACCGGCATAATGTAAATTCATAATCATTTTTTTTTGCCGAAACGACCGTCTGTCTTACAAAACAGTTTTTTACAAACTGACTAATGCCTTCTTCTTATGTACACACAAATATAAGTTCACGTATAATTTAATTTTCAGAATTATTTATTATTATTGTAATCAAGCGACTCATAAATACTCTCGTCTTGCACTGTATATTCTTCACTGCTAATGAGCGTAAAGAATAATAATAATAATGAATAATAGTAAAATTTAAGTAGAAAGAGGAATGTGTAGGAATATTTAAATGAGAAAAAAGTAAAATGTAAAAAAAATACGATAAGCATGTTTTTATCGGAAATTTTTGTACATGACATACATTTTATACATGTAAAGTTATAAAACGATTATGATTAAATGTTGTTTTCTTTAAATGAATCATTACATGTTTGATTTTATGTGGGAGTAATGAGACAACTTGATACAATACAGCACAGCTTACTCACACAGTATGTGTAATGTTTTGCTAAGGAACTACTTGTTTAATGATAATAATGCGCTTCTGGAATGATGATACTTTCAGAAGCTGACAGTATTGATCTGATATTTGTCTAGACAGCGTTTAGTAAAACCATAGAATAAATTTTTACGAAACAAAAGAACAAGGAATGAGAACAAAGGAAAGGATTTTCAATTTAAATGAAAGGTAATTTTTATCATTATAATTTTCATTCTCACCACTAATGGAAAATACTTTTTAGGTATCATAGTCTGATGTTTCAGGTTAACTTCATTCAAAAAGAATCGTAATTTCTAAGGAAATGATGATACTTTTAAGGTAAAACTCAAATAATTAGTCATATTTAAGTTCGATGTACAAATGATTGACAGTGGTTTCCTGTTATTGATGACCTACTTCTTCGATTTGTCATAACTAAGTATGACATTCTTTATTTAATTTCAGATGAGTAATATTCAGGACTTGACCTCAGCTTGTTATGAGAAATCGTGAACAAGAGCAGGGCTCCAGCTTTCTCAGATAAACCATCAAAGAGCAAAGATCGAGAAAGTTTATCAAAATCAAAGCTTCAAAGATTCAGAGTACCGTTGGTGCAGTGGTTTGACATACAGACCTTCGTTCGATTGGTTCAAGCAACTGTGAATTGTGCTCATGGTGGAATGGATGATCAACTTCTAAAAGTACACTATGAAAAATTGTCATTTGGCTGAATTTTCCATAGTACTATAACCATGCGAGAAAAAGACAACATGGACATAAAATAGGAGAATACAACACTAGAATATATTTAATGATCTAACAATGGAGTAAATGGATCACAAAAAGCCCAAAAATATAAAGTGGCTGAGGTGATCTTGTGAATCTGCGTTCGATTACTGGCTAGCACGCTATTATACTATAACATAACAAGCTTAAAGAGGTTTTAGGAAGTTTTTACAGTCATAAAGGTGATTGAAGGCATATCATGATCCAAGTACCTTATCCAGAAATCCCTTAAGTTCTTACACTTAAACAAATATATAAGAATTGAGGAAGCGACTCAAAGAATATGTTATTTTGAATATGGTGTACTAGATCGAATGTACCATTTGATATCAAACATCTTTCCGGTCTTCAAAATAGAAATCTAATATTGAAATTCAATTTTATTTTTCACGATGTTGAAGTTCCTGTGTCTTTATTCTAACTTATTTCCTTATTGTTGGCAATAATTCAAATAATATACTCAGAAAAACTGACTGCAGATAATATTGATGTTCTAGATATTAAAATAAAAGAAGTTTTGAGACTATGGCTTATTATTTTTCCAAGTGAATATTATACACCAAAATTTCACTATTTGCTGCATTATAAGGACATTATAAAAAGGTTGGAGCCTGTGGCTTTAAATGAAGCGTCAGCATTTGAGTCAAGACATCGATTTTTAACTTGTATCGCTGAAAAAAATACTCAATTTATCAATCCTCAAGCAGCGTTATCTAATCGTTGGCAATTTTCATGGACAAGACATTGATCTTAAAAAATGAAAAACCGAGGAAAATCATTGCAAATGACATGAAATTTATTTGGACTTTATGTGCTAAAAAGTCAAAATAATTTTAACTTCATCATCTTCTTCAAGACAAAAAGATTTTTGGTTACAAATGAAGTAAAGACAATTTTTAACTATTTTTCCACGTCCAAACAATTGTACCCGGCTCACAATCGTAATCGGAATGAACTTGTCAATAACTCAGATATAAGTGTTGACATCTCTGAAGTTGTTGTAGGTGAAGTCTTAGCTAGTAGCAAAGGATAGTCCCGGTGTTCATTCGTGGCTAACTCAAACTATCTCTAGTAACTGCAAAAATTATCTTAACCCAAATGTCCCTTTTCAAGTCTTTTGGATTTAGACTGTTTCTGCTGACAATATAAAAACTAAGGTCCAATGGTGGTACTTGGCTTTTAGAAACTTCTTTTTTTGACAATATAGCACAAAAAATCCCAACAAAAGTAGCCGTGGTGGGTAATGTCATCTTGTAATTATCGTTATCAGTGTATAAAAACAAACTCGATTAAAGATCTGAATGCTGCTCCTCTTCGCAAAAGAATTTCCTTTAATTCGATTCATTTATTTCCCAAATGACATCTTTTTTTCCTTTAAGAAAATAATCATGAAATGCCAAATAAAAAACGATTCAATACATTTCATATTATGTTCCATTGATACAAACATTTCCCAAGCGATTTAATTTTTATCATTGAAATGCTAATTAAGTGTAACGTCGTGGAAAAAAATATAAATAAATAAATAAAGATTGCATGTGTGCACACTTTGTGGTTCTTTAAATCATTATGCAAATATTGAACTTAAAAAAAACGCGTCAGAGAAAAAAAAATAAACAATTGAACAATTTAAATATCTCATTAATTTTATTATTATTTTAATTAGATATGAAAGTGATGACAGAACTAATTTCATTTAGAAAATTCATTGATTCCTTATTCAATTTATGTTATTCCATTAATATTATTTTAATAAAAATAAAATTTCAACAATGTATGCATTTTTTCATGCTACTAAGAAGAAAAAATAATTAATAATAATGATTAGTTTGCTTGTTTAAGCAAAAATGCATGTATTTATTTCAACACACACAAATTAAAGTATTAAAATGAAGTGCATAACACAACAATTTTATAATTTCATATTATTATTATTACTTTTAAAATACTATTCAATCAGTGAATGAAGTTAAAAATACAAAAAAAAAATGTGTAGATTATTTTATTGTATTTCCGTTTAAATGTTAACCGTTGAAAGAAATTTCATGTTAATGCACTCTGAACTCAGCAAATGAACGCAAATTTTTTAATTTTAATTTAAATTGATAAAAAAATCCATACAAAGTTTATTTTTGGATTTAAACTTTGAAGATAACGAGGAACAAAAAAAAAAACAACAAGCCGGTTGCGTTACAAAAATAATAATCAAATATTTCTCATATGAAATACAAAAATATTCTCCATATCAATAATAATTTGATTGGTAAACAAAAATAAACTCAAATCATGGCCTTGAAATTATTATAAAAATACTTCTACAAAATGCAATTCATTTAAAATTCATATATTGTTAGATACAAGTAAGACAAATACTATTTCATAAAGTTCTCTTTGAGTCGAACATAAACACACATATGTAAAAAATAAATAACTTAAGTATATTATTATTATAGGAATTCACGATTTTTTTGTTTGTTGTCTATTTTTTTTTAAAGTTAAAGAAACATTTTAAATAAATGTGTAGTAAGAGATATTTCGTTATTTATGTATATTAAACAGTATTTTATTAAGTTCTATGAATGCGAAGTTAATGTTGTTGAAAAGGAACAGAAATACAATTCATACGCTAATACTATGATATACGACATCAGATCACGTATTAATATAAAATTTCATTGTCTATCAGGAACTGAAGGTGAAACACATGTCGAGTGTTGTACATGGAAGTATTTTTATTTGGTATTTTATTTTTTTAATAAATTAAAGGAAAAGATGATCAATTTTTTCTGTTGAGACGGATTGGATCGTTTTGATGATAGTTACACTGCTGACAATGAGTTGTTTTTGTAGTTTAAAGTTGCAATTCAATATTATAATATACTTTTTTTTTAAGAGAGCTTTAATATGGTTCTTGGATTATATGAAGAACATGCTGAAACTGATGTAAAATGTGGTTTCTCTCTGGGAACTGTTAAATCACACAATAAAAAATGGCTTTATCAAAAATGTGAAAAATACTGGGAGAATATTCCAGGCTTCAGACAATCTAAAAGACAATCTAAAGACAATCTAAAAGAAAAGCAGAGTAATAAGGTCAATTCAAAATCATATCAAATGGGCCGTAGGTATAGCAAATGTAGATATCATCTGAGAAAAATGAAATTGACAAAGATTGGATTGATATATGAAGATTTTGCGAAGAGAACTATGAAACTGCAGAACATCTTTTATGTTATTGCGAAAGACTTGAGATTAAAATGTTTAAGCACCTTGCAAAGTCATACTCAGATCCTGAAGATTTTGAAGGTTATCGACTAAAATTGATTTTGAAAATTTATGGAAAATTTGAGAATTTTTGGGGAATAAGCAGGATTACACGGATCAAGTCCCGTGCTTATAGGCACTCTGTAGGAATTTTATATTTCTTACAGTATTCACAGTAGGTCCTACAGGGTCCGCGGTGGAGCATTTTTTATATGTATCTATCCATCTATCTATGGTTCTTGATTTAGGTTGGTAAGGAAGACTGTACTTTAGCTCCAGAGCCTTGAACTCTTCAAAATAGTGTAAAAAGACGTTGAAGATTTTAAAATCACCTCAGCTTTGTCAAACAAAGTTCTTGGCCCCCGCAATCCCCAGAAATTAGTCGGAAAATCGTTTTAATTTTTTCTTTAACCTTCACCTTATCCAGGGACTTTTTAGTCCCTGTAACTTTATTAAATAAATGTTCTGTTGTTAATTTTTTATTTGAATCGTGGCTCATATTACAAGACTAGGTCATCTGATTATTTTTCATACACAAAATTTAGGGTAACCGACCTTTTAAAATTTTAAACTGACGACTGGATGATCATTTTAAAAGCACTACATACATGTTTCAATGTATCTCGACATTGACACAGACAGACGGACGGACAGTATGATCACCCACAATACCAACCTGTCATTTTCAAGAAATACACTAAAATTAATCGGTAGGCCCTTACATCGCTTATTCAGACTCATCATCGACCACATGGTATCACCATGTTACTTCACCATATTTAAAGGGTCATGTAACTCCCCAATCAAACAACACCAAAAAACTGTAATAACCTATAATTATTAAAATCTTTTGTGTCAATTTTTATGAACGCACAGTCATTTTTCTATCAAAAGAAGTAAAAAAACCCGATCGAAACCCAGAGAAGAAAACGAAAGACTTCAATGACAAAAAAAACTAAATAATAATAGAATTTGTATCGTAACTTTCAATTCAATTCGTCTAATTTTCTTTATCTCAAAAAATAATAATAATATAACATTATTCTTTTTCTTTTTTTTTCTCTTCACCTAAATCGTCATACCACGACCAAAAAAAAATTTACTGGTAACATTAAACACACGATGCTCATTCATTCAGTATCATAACATTAATGATCATTTCAACAATTGACATGTTTGTTTTAAGGAATTTTTTAATCTCTCATTACTTTTATATTACAATTTTTTTTTGTACTTTGTACCAATATGTTAAGAAAAATAAACAGAATTAAGACGAAGAAGAAAAAAGTTATATGAAGAAATAAAAATTAATATAATGAGATTCTTGTTGTTATTAAAATGAGAGCATTATACCGTGGATTTATGTGCCATATATGTTTGGATTATTTCGGTATTTTTGTCTATTTATTTATAACTATTTTTTTTTCTTTAAATTTCTCGAACTTTAAATGAGAATATTTTGAGATAAAAAATGAGATGATAAGATAAATAAATTTACATTACCATGTTTTTTTTCTCATAATAGAATCAGAATGATGCTCAATTTTAATTTTTTATTTTTAAGCGAAAAAAAATCAATAAAAATTTAATGAAAAATTTCAATTAAATTCAAATGAACTGAGGTGACAATTAAAGTATGAATTTCACGTTAAATGACAGAAAATCTCTAAGTAAATTCAATTTTACATTTCAGTAACTTCAATCCTAGCATCATTACATAGAAGATTAATTTGTTTTTTTATTATTCAATTATTTTTCTTGCTTTTTACGTTATTTTATTTTATTTTATTTGTATATTTTAATACAAAAACTGTTTCTTTGTTTTTGTTTCATATTTCTTTCTTTCTTTTCCATATGGTTCGGCAATGATAAGTAAATAAATAAATAAATAATAAATTATTGTATTGTATTTTTTATTTTATATAAAGTTACAACCTTGTTGATAGTTAAAGTATATTGATACCTACTTTTACTGTTATGGAATGTTAAATTTTCTGTTTATTTTACAATGTTTTTTTTTTCTTTCTTCATGATCATCAACATCATGATATACTTAGACTTAGAAATGAATGTGGTTAAATCAGATTAGTTGAGCTTGTTAACTTAGCTTATGAAATCATAAAAAAATATGAAGGTAATAAGAGTCATAAAAAGGTGTTAATTGAATTGCTAATAATGATTTATATTGATAGGTTTGAATGGGATTTGGATCACTTCAGAAATTATTTTAACTCACAATGAGTCGATTTGAAAACAAAAATTGTTTTGAAAATGTTTTATTCTTATTCGATTTTCATGTAAAAATTTTCGATTATAATTTTTTTGAAATTTTCTTTGAAAGGTGTAACGTGAACCTCAAACTGACTGTCTGTCCACAATGGGTTAAGTGAATAATGATAATTGATCATCATAAATTAAAAATTTTTTGTTAGATTTTTATTTTGTGAAGATTATTTGGAGTAAGAAGTTCATTAAAACTTACTTTAAATTCATATGATTCAAAAAAATAAGATTCGTGACATGTTCAATGATTTTGGCTCAACTCACAATGCCTCAAATTATGAAGGAAAATATGTATCAGATTCAGAACAGACTGAATTTAGTCTTGAATTGCAGTTGTTAAACGAAGAACTGCTGTGCTATAGCCAGGAACGGATTTACGGGGAAGGGAAAGACGATATTAACTGCCGAAATTTTACATTTTTACACCATTTCGTCCAAAAAAATGTTTTCTAAATCCATCCCTGCGAATGATTCTACAGACCATCCATACTCACATACAAAAAAAAAAGATAAGGACAAAAATTTTCTGAGTTAGGGCAAGGAGTTAAGCCTCCTCCTGGTCTCACAATCTCTCAAAATCTTATTTTAATTAAATTGAAGTGAAATCAAAGCCTTGCAATTTCGACATTAAATTAACTGAAATCAAAGAAATGATTTTGTTTACTCAAATTTCGCTTTAAAAAAAAAGTAAACGTTAATCAAATAACTGCAAAATTAACTCTAACAATTTTTTGCCATAATGTTAAATATTTATTCAAATTTCCAAGATAACGTTATTACGTCACTTTTAACGTCTGTGAATACCTTCTGCCATTCATTTTCATTATTTTTTTGAATTCTTATTCCTTTCCGTTTTTTTCTGTGTATTCTTTTTGCTCAATGTATTCGTTATTTTGTTAATTTTTGTATTTAACACAACTTTAACACAATTCACTAAAAATCATTCAAACCACGTCTTTCTTTTTACGGATATTCTCACATTTGAATAGCAATCAGAACCGTATGCGTCTTTTTTTTATTATGATGTGTTATTATTTTTTTCATTTCAAATGTGGGTGAACAAAAATAATACTTATTTGATTGGTCATTATTTTTGTTTTCATGAGTTTTAAGGAAATAATTTGCAAATCAAGTTTTAACCCATTAAAGCCGAATTCAATTTATATAAGTAATTTGAGAGTGAAGTTAAATCATAATCAATTAAGTTGTTTTTGTTTGAAAACTCACTCATAATTACGTAAAAGTGCATAAAATACCATGAATTCCCACATAATTCCATGTTTATTATGATAATTTACCTCTTTAAAACATCATTCAATGAAACTTTAACATTTGAAACATTCAAAACATGCACATTTTTAACACCAACACACA
Organism: Culicoides sonorensis; assembly: GCA_900002565.1. Taxonomy (NCBI): domain Eukaryota; kingdom Metazoa; phylum Arthropoda; class Insecta; order Diptera; family Ceratopogonidae; genus Culicoides; species Culicoides sonorensis. The sequence goes on along the minus strand of LN483695.1, from coordinate 20,065 downwards.
TTTTTTCATTATTATTACATATTCAATTTATTTTTATTGTTAAATCTGAAATGAAAGAGATTTTAACTCGTCTTCATCGCACTTTGGACAGAAAAATCATAATAATAATAAATTTCACACCATGAATACAATCGCTTTATTTGTGTGTGCTCTCTTTTTTTTCATTTTTTTTATTAAACAATGTGTTATGTTATGTAAATACGTATTATCATTACAATAGAAGTGCATCACAGTTTATAGTTAACTTAGTTTCTCATGTACATGGTGTATGAGCTTCTGTTACAAAATCCATTCTGTCACACAAATTTAATTTTAATTTTATAATTTCTGTGATTAAGTTTGGCTTGAAATGAAGAAACATTTTTTTTTTACAATTAAATATCAATTTGTTGACAAAAAAATGTCAGACCTCTCGTCTGGAATCGTTAATTTTATTTTTTTTACTGGTATTTTTATTACACACGTGAATTGAGTGCATATTTAAACCATAAATAGTTTGAATATAAAAATAGTTAAGTGACGTATTTTTTATTATTTGTCATAAAAGTTGAAAGAAAAAAAAAATAATAAACAAGAAATATGCATGTAACGATGTTAACAACTCTGGTGGTACAGCGCATAAATAATTAACAGTAGCAGCATTCCTAAAACATGGTGATTAATGTTGTATAACAACAATTTTGTATGTAAGTGCACGTACGTTGTTTTGTGTTTATTTAACCTTTTTGTGACAACGACAGAATGAACTTGATGGTAACATGAAATAAATTTTACGAGTTTCTTTGATAAATGTCATATTGAATATTTATAGCAGAAGTTGTACTTAAATGACAAAATTTGAGTGGTGCAGTTAATCTTCAAACAAGATTGAATTGAAACTGGAAATTGATTCAATTTATTTGATTGGAACTTCGTTGAATGCTTAATCTTATCAGTTATAACGATTCCGCTCGTTCCTTTGGTGATGTCTCGAAACGAAGTGAACGAGTTGAACAAGAACTATCCTTGATAACAGCTGGCAGTTCCCAATAAGCACTACATTTTAATTTATCTTGTATTCTCTTTGAGCAATGACAAAGTAAAGAAGCGTATTTCATGTTCTGGTCTCTTAAATTTTTTGCCACAACTTGAACTCCTATATTAGATTAAGATTTCCAGGACAGTCTCCACAGAAGAGAACCTCAGCACTCAGACCTAAAGACGGGTCCTACTGGATCATATCTGATGAAGAAGCAACCAAATCTAGAATTAAGGTGATAAGAAGTCCACTAGAGCTGGTTTAGTTCAGGAAAGGGTCCACACGTTCGCAGAAAGCTAAACAGGGTATCATCACTTTTATGATGGAATTATGACTGGGAAGGTATTCACCTAGCGTTATACGACCCATCTTGCTGAAGGACCCTATGAAACTGAAGCTCATTGATGTATCAAGTTGATTCGTGACTTAGATAACTTTTCGAAGTTACTAAGATCGAATCCGACCTGTATGAGATGGATTGAAATGATTTCCCTTTGCATGTTCCATCTTTTTTATTGAATCGATTTTCACCTTAAATTGATGCATCACCTTTTTATTTAAATAAATTCCATCTATGACTCATAACATCAGGGCATCATCCATTTTTCATCAATTCATTGAATGTCTTAATTGAAAAATCCAATCCAGACAAATAAATCTATCATTTTCACATAAATTTCCTTTAAACACTAATAATAATAATAATAAAAAATAATAATTTTCTAATAAACTCGTCTCAACATAACATTCAATCATCGTATCACATTTACATTTCAACATAACATGAGAAAATATGTTTATTTTTCTTTTGATTTTGTTTTAAATTTAAACATTTAAATTAACACTTCAATAAAGAAATAAAATTGAATGACTCATATTCCCTCATATTGACTTGAAATAAATGTTAAAAAGATGTTAATTTACTTATTCAATGAAATTACTCATGTATAGGAAGTTAAATTTAATAATAAATATTTGCATTCTGCAAATTCATTTCATTATCGCTCATAATAAGCTCAATGTGTATCAAGTCAAACATAACAAATCGTCTCGCTCGCGTATATCAGCAATAAATTAACATTATGTTTGTTTTAAAGTTAGATTTTAAGTGACATGACTTTGAATATAATTTACTATAATATTTTATGTCCACATATGTGTGTGTGTGTGTGTACGTGTTTGTATGTTTGTACAAACAAAGGAAAGTGAATATAAAATTTTGTTGATTCAATTCAATATTTTAGATTAGAGACGATGATGAGTCATGGTTGTCATGTCCAGTAAGAGTAATTTCTTGGAAATTTCAATGAATAAACAAAGGGATTGCCTGTTAACTTGTGTAAATGCGAATGTGACGTCTGGAATTGATGAAGTACATGTAGGATGGGTGTCGTTTCATTCATACATGTCTGGATAATAAAATTTTATGACTACACGCCGACTGTTAGATTCAACACTTTCTTTCATTCTTTTCCTTTATTTATTCCATGAATTTGAATGTGTGTGTGTGTGTTTGTGACGATAATTATTAACAGATATCTTTACACAATATTTAATCATCCAACAGGGGGTCTCGTTCTTTCACTATCTGTCTGGGAGATTCTTATTAGATTTACGTACGTGGCCTCTTATACGGCACTTCCATGGACGCACATTATCATACACAATCCATAGAAACAAAGAAAAACCTTCTTCAATTTTCATACATCACCATTTCCGATTTCCTTTTTTTTTCTTGCTTCATGTCTTCACTTTCATCGCATAGTGACACAAATCAGGTATCAACAATTTCTTGTAATGTAATAAAAATAACAGTGAAACGCATAAAATAAAGTCTCTTTTTTTCCATTTTAATGGATTTCCTGCGTACAAACAAATATTGATTATTTATATTATTATAATTTGAACTCGAACCATATCATAAATCATATTTCAGTGCCATGATACAATTTTTTTTTTGCTTACTGAATTTATACAGAATTTTATTTTTATTATTATTATTTTAATACATATTTTTTTTTGTTTGTTTGAAATTCTATAGCAGATATTCTTTTAATATGCTCCAAGTTATTGTTATTTTGGGCGTAAGTGAATTTCATGTTTTTCACTTTTCCATTAAAACTATGGCGATTTTTCACTTTACACTGATTCCAATTGATTATTTGTGAATTTAAATGAATTTTAATTGTATTTTTTCTACTTACTTCATCGAATTTTTCACGATATTCCGCTTTTTCTTCGGCACTTAAACTTTTTACGATTGACATTTTTTTGAACTGAACTGAATATGCAATGTTGAGATGAGTGTGAGTAGAGGCGATGTTTGGTATGGATGTTGCATGGACTGGCAGTAAGTGTGGTGGGAGTGACGAATGGATGTGAGTTTTGAGTGAGATACTTGCATTACAACTCATGGTTGATACGTTAATTTTTTTTATGGAGAGTGATGTTGTAAAAAAAATTGAAAAAATTGTGTAGACTAAAAATGGTCGAAAAACCGTTAAAATTTCTCAAACAGCAATTTTTTGGTAAAATCTTATCAGAATCAAAACAAAATTTAACTATGCAAGTTCATTGATATTTTTTATCAGGAAAAAATTGTAAATGGGGTTCCTTGGCTTGCCCTGGTCAAAAATATATTTTCAGAATTCTCAGTTCTGCCCTATTTCTTTTAAGTTTCTCACTTAAAGCACCCTCAGACCTAGTTCTAAGCCATTGATTCAGTAACTTAAAGTACCTAAGTGAAGTTTTTACCGATTTTTAGGATCAATATATTTGGGCCAGTAGAAAATCGGAAAATACTCGGATTGTACGAGGACTTGGGAAAACGAAGGGGCGGACTAAGAATATTTCCGGTTTAAATTTCCTAAAAAATTTGAATTTTGTAAATATTATAATATTATTTTATATTTAATTATTTATATTATTTTTCATTAAAAAGACAGCCTGCTGCGGTTTTTGTGGAATTGTCCAATCCACAACTGCTCAAGGTCATCATAAAGATTTTTGTACGAATTTGAATAATTTTCATTTCCAAATTGGTGTTTTCTTAGGAAAATCAGCTTCAATTTACACACATTTTTATAATTTTTCACATTTACAAAGTCATGGCTCAAGTTTTGGTTTTGCTTTTAACCAAAAAATAGCGTTTTCACCAAATAAAACTCAATTTTATTTTTTAATAAGACACTCTTTATTATTCAACTTTTTTTGCCATATATTGCAATGAGTATATACGTTAAAAACTTTTAAAGCTGGTTCACTTTCATAACGCTTAGAATAAAAAAAAAATTTAATTAAATAGAAATTTCAGAAAAAATCTTAACCAAATTGAATACTGACTTAATGGAATTTATAGAATAATTCAAGATTCAAGGAAATTTAACGGTTCTTTTTCTACTTAAAGTTATGAAAAACTTAATCCTAGAATATTTTTAATTGTATTTGTGTTAAACGACTTAAAATTAATCAAAAAATAGAAGAAAAAAAACAATTAACAACCTTCTACGATAACAATTACAATAATAATTAAATAAACATAAATTTGCGTTTCCAATTCGACTTCTGTCATAAGAGCACACTGTTAATTCGTTTGTTTTTTTGTTTGTGAATTCGAGATTATCATAAATATATTTGTGTTGATTAAAAATATCTTCAAAAAAGCGGGTAAGCAATCACTACAATCTTGCAACTACTACCGTTGGGATGTTGGATTTTAAAATTTGGCTTCATTAGCTGTCATCATTTAAGCTTCTCCGAGTAGGGCCACAAGAGCTTTCTTGTAGTCTCCGGATGTTTCATTCTAAAATTAAATGGAAAAAATGTGAGATATTGTTTTAATTTTCGATGAAATATCTACCTCCTTTAAATTTATTATTTTAGTAGTTAGGGTGTTAGTGTAGGCAATCAATCGATAGGACATTGTAAAAGGACATTTTACAGGAAATGGACAATACACAAGTTTTTGTTATGAATAAATAATTTTAAATCGTATTAAATGAAATATTTTTAAAAAAAAATCGATACTTACAGAAACAGCACTAAACAAAGTTTTGTTATAGATTCGTTCATATTCTTGTTTGATGGTGCCCAAATCGATTTCAGCACGACTTACAATGATTCGAATCAAAGTCACATCATCAGTTCCTGCTCCTGCCATTGCTTTGTGTAATCGATTCGCAAAATAGGCTGGTGGTGATTGAACACACTCAACAATCGCACCTAAGGCTTCAGCAAGCTCTCCACCAATTTCGTCGTTTAATGCTTGCTCGATAGTGCGACCCGTGATATTTTTATACTCCTCGAATACCAAACGCAGTTGTGCGAATGATGCATGAGCAAAAATACGATTGAATACTTCTTCGTCAGTACCCAATTTTCCCTCACCAGCCTCGTACAACTGTTCGGCTTGTTCGCGAGCCTTATCCGGATCAACACTACCAGCTGGATCACGGACACCAGTAATGATCAAAGTCATTAAACGACGAAAGTGGCCGGAGACCTCACTGCACAAGTGCTCGGCTAAAGGACGATCGTACACTGGAAAATTTAAATTAAAAAAGAATTATTATGAAAATTATTATAAATTAAAATTTTACTCACTCTCCTCATATTTCGCTACCAAAGTATGCACCTCCTCATTACTCTTTGGACACAAAATCTCAATCAATGTCGACTCCTCAGTTCCCATTCCTTCCATCGCTTTATGTAACTGCTTACACAAATACTCATCCGGAGTTAACATCAATGCCACAATCACATCCTCAAATTTCCCTCCCAATTCACTTTTTAAATCATCGATGACGTCACGGCCCAATTCATTCTTAAATGCTTGAGCGATTTCTTGACGTTGTTGATTACTGCGAGAACATAACAAATCAATTATTGTTTGTTCATCCGTACCAAAACCTTTCATAGCACCACGTAACACCGCTGCATCTTCACTGGCATTGAATCCAGGAAATGGAACAACTGTTGGCTCGTACTATGAAAGCAAAAAAAATACTAATACTAAAAAATACTAATCACTGAAAAATGTTTATTAAGTAATGTCCTTGAACCGTGGGAAAATATAAATTAAATGAAATCAGGGCGTAATAATTTAAATGATTGAATAACCATTTCTAAAAACTTACATCGTAATCCATATTGAAATTTGAGATTCACTTGGGTAATTCTTGGTTTTTGATCAAATTTTACGAATTAAATCCTCGTACTTTTAATTTAAATTTCAATTTAAACTTGGAACTTGGGAAATCTGTTTTGTGAAATTGATGACGACACGTTTCGAATATCTGATTATTCAAATATTTGAACAAAATTCGATGTTAAAATTTTCATCGAGCTTTGCATCCTTCAAATTTAACGTCACCCAGCTAACACGACACATTTCAAAATGTCAGTTGTATGGAAAAATTTAAATAAAATTTGAATGATTATTGTATGAAATTTTTGAAAGAAAATTGAACTAGTTTGAATAGTAGATCATGAAACACATGACTGCATTTCAAGACTAGTGGAAAAACAGCGAAAAACCAACAAATGACAATGACCGTTATATTTTCACATTTTTTTTGTCAGTTTTAAGGCTTTCCAGAAAAAGTTTCCAGTCGTTGATTTTTTTCAGATCAAAATAGAATAGAATTTGGCAGAATTATCTCTTTAGATGTAGGATTTGCATTGCAAAGATCGCGTTAAGAAGTCCATTTTCATGAATTTTCATATTTTTTTATATATTTTTGTTTGTTTTGAAAAATTTTATCGGAGAAAGTCGTTGATGAGCTTAAAGGTCCAAATCTAAATCCACGAGAATTTATTAAAAATTATTTAAAGAAGAAAATTCATAGAAAAGATTGTAAATTATGCTCAAAGTAAAGTTTTGCTTTGCAATTTCATGGTTTGTGTTATGGTGCGCTGGGAATAATGTAAACAAATGTGTTTTGACGTTGCTTGCTGAGTACACTAATTAATCACCATTTTAAAAAGAAAAAAGAGACGCTATAAATTAATTGTAAAAATTAAACATTAAAACTCAAAAATATCCATTAAAGAGTGTTAAAATTGATAAATGACGACCTAAATAAGGTCAGTAACGTGTTAGTAATTAGTTCAACATGGCAAAACGAACGCATAACTCGGACGAATTGTTCGAGTTGAAATGGAACAACTATTCCAATTCAATTACCGAAGAAATATTTAATATTCGACAAAATGACCTGCTTGTGGACTTAACTTTTTGCTGTGAAGGTGTTACAATTGGTGAGTTTCATTATTTTTGTTTAAATCCGGATGATTTTGATTTAATGTAATTTTATTTTCTAAAATGTTAGGATGCCATAAACTTCTAATATTCGCTTGTAGTCCAGTTTTACGCAAAATTTTATCACAAAACCCATCACCACATCCCATAATCTATATCACAGACATAAAACTCTCAATTCTACAAGCCCTTCTCAAATACATTTACCAAGGTGAAGTACAAATTGCCAAATCAGACCTCGTAGCTTTCATGAAAGCAGCCGACTCCTTCCAAATACGTGGATTACAATCAAAGACACCAATAGAAAATGTCGCTGCAAGCAGTAGTGGAACCGAAGTGAAAAAACGAAGAAAGACACCATTTGAAGCGGGACCCGGCACTTCCACAGCCGCAGATCCACTCAACTCAATGCAAAGTGATCAACATGAGAGCAGTAATCTCGATTTTTCCGAATTTGAAAATGAATGTTCGTTCGGAGCGGATGGCCATGAATCAGTTGACGATCGATTTAGTGGAATAACTGTTCAGCAAACCATGGAAAAGCTGAAAAGTTTTATAAGGAGCATACAAAATGGCCTGGATATTTTGAATGAATTTGAAGCTAATGGAACATTGACGGAGGAGCGACGCGAAGATTTATGTCAAGCTATATCGGAATTCATGGCAAAAGGAATCATAAAAGGAGGACGAGTTGGACACGAAATGATCGCAGAGGCAGCTATTATCCTATTTCCTGGAATGTTTGATGAGGATCCTGTAAGATTAAAATTTAACTTTTAAATGTATATAAATTGAATTTCAATTTCATTTTAGAAATCCTTGGCTGAAAGTCTGTATAATCGCTTGGGACAACAAACACAACAAAGATATGGAGCAGAATCGCCTGAGGTAAGTGTTCAAAATTCAATTACAATTCAATTTACTAAAAATATGTCAGAATGAGAGTCTGGGTCGCGAATCCCCTTTACATACTTTCAAAAGAATAAAATAAAATCACTGAAAAAATTTAACTTTCGGTAATTCATACAAGCAAAAATCAATTTTCATATAAAAAAAATTAAAGTGAAAAAAAACACAATATTACATTTAAGGTAAGTTTTCCCTTGAACTTGATCCGACTTTGATTCGCTTTTAAAATTGCATGTCACTTATTATTTTTTTTTCAAAATTTTTCTTTCTTTTTTAACAACTTGCAACTTGTAAAAATGAAATTTAAACATAAAATTGACCATTAATTTGACTTAATTAAAAAAAATATATAGAAAAAATGTATGTTAGTTTAAAATTTAAGCGTGACTTTTTTTTGTTTGTGTTTGTTTGATGAAATTAAATTCAATTTTTTTTTCTCAATTTGATTTGTATTTATAGATGGGAGTATCCCATGCTGACTTAAGTGACGAAGACTTTGACGAGTTCGAAGTGAGTACTTTGAATTTAAAACGGTTTATTTGACCTTAAAAGGAACATTTTTCTTATAGAAACCATTGCGAGAACTAAAACGACGTCGCATGCGTTCGAATCTGAAACAAATTGAACATGACTTAATGATTTTTGTTGCTCGTGCATTGGCAAATATACCAAATAAGCATCAGGACACGTCAAGTGCCACCTTTATTTTCAACCCATTGAGTAAAGATTTATCGGTTAATGTTTGCCTCGATATGGATTGTAATTTGCAAACTCAGGCACTTTGTCCCGTGTGTAAAGAAATGATAGCAGTTGAAAGTGTGGCAAAACGCCAGTCCAAAGGAATGAAATACCGATTCAAGTCCTCATATTATGTTAATCATGTGAAAAATCATTTAAAATAAATTAATTTAAAAATTTAACAAAATAATGTTTGGTTTTAAAAGTGTGAGAGTGTGTAAATAAAAATAAAAATTTGAATTAACAATAAAAAAAAATGAAATCAATAAAAAAAATCCACTTGACCCAAGAGAGTCATTTTCTGTTTTTAGGATGTCCGATCTTTGCTTACAATTAAACACGAAGAAATATTTAATGTTGACGATATGTATGGTGAAAGTAGTGACAGCTTTAAAATTCCAGCATTGGTGAGAATTTGATTCAATTTTCCTTTGAAAATTCAAATTAAATTTTCAGAACAAAAAAATACACATTTTTTAGTACCACATGCCACCTCGTGACAATACCGACAGATTAAAAGACAAACTTGTCCGGCTATGTGATAAGTGGAAATTTGATTTTATTTCATCGAAACAATCACAACATCCCACACTGCTCAGTTACAGCAATGCACAACCTGTGGTAACAGTTGATTTTGATGAAGCTGGAAAACTTGTCACAATAATTGAGTGTGTAATTTGCTCGAAGCCAATCAGAATTGGTTATGGCAAGACACTGACTCGACATGGATATAGCTACAATTTTACAAATACGAACTTTTTTCATCATTTGAAGACACATTTCAGATAAATTGAATTCAAAAGTCAAATTTGTGGATCAAAGCTTTAAGAAATCGTTAACTCGGAATCAGAATTAATAGAAACATAGTGAATTATTATAAAAAAATAATATATTTGTAATAAAATTAATAATAAAAAAATTAAACGTCAACATTGAATTTGCTTGACAGTTCATTTTGTATAGATACACATACGGAAACTTCAAAAATTTTGTACGTAAACTTTCACCTGCAACCAAATAAGACTAAAGCATGGACTTGATTCCAAAATTGGATGAAATTGACACAATTTTCAGTAGAAAAACACTTTAAGCATTTATGATGCACAAAATAATTCATTAACATTAAAAATTGCATGAATTTGAATAGTTTTTTTATTAAGTAATGCTCTTATAATTTTATGAATTTTAATTTTTTTTTTGATAATTTTCATTATCACACATTTCTCCTGTTAAAAATTTATTCAATCGTTTCATTATAAATTTCAAAAATATCTCAGAGGAAATCTCTCATTTTGCATTTTTCGCGTGTAATTTCATTTCAAGATAATTTTTTTTAAAATTTCACTCAAATTTTATAGGCATCATGGTTCAATATAAGACCAATGGAACCATTGATCCAATTTGAAGAGAATTCAACGCGAAATGATAGTTACGCAGATAGTGTCAAACAAGAACATGACTCCGACGATGGAGAATGTTTTATTGTGCCAGAAGCGAGCTATGGTCCACAAACGCCAATGCGAACACAAACGTAAGAAAAAAAATTGAATTTAAATTTAAAAAATATTTAAAAGTCAATTATGGAAAATAAAATTTCAGACCTTCCAGTAGTGACATAAACGATCTCGGAATTTTAACAAAAAAGTTGAGAACTGTTGCAGTGACAAATTACCGCAAATTCCGTTTCAAGAATGAACCAATTTTTCATGTTTTTCTACGAGACAATGATATAAAAGGGAAAATTCAGTGTCCTGAATGCCAAAAGTGGATTTCAATTACATTGGGTAAAAGTTACGAGGGAGCACCACGAAATTGGATCAGTTCCAATTTTGTTACTCACTTCAAGGGACGACATTCCGAATATATGGGTATCGATAAATCGATGAAAAAACGGTTATCATTAACTAATAAAAAATAACAAAATCCAGAAAAGTAAAAAAAAAATTATTTTAAAAGTATTATGAAATAAAACCATTAAATGATAAGAAAATAAAGATATTTATATATTATTAGAATGATAAATTTCAGTGCATTTTGTTACACTTAATCTCGTTTTATTAAAAAATTTGTATGAAAATCATGTTTGCTTTGTATGAAAAAGATTTTTTAACAATCTACAACTTTGCAGTACATTGTTTTGGATGTTTCAGTACAAAAAAATGCATTTTTTTACTAAAAATCGTTCATAAATGAAAAATTTTGATCATTTTAACCCGTTCAGGTACAAAATTTGAGTTTAAAGTATTCAGCAACGTTGCTATACATCATTTGTATTGATTTCTAATAAAAATATATGAGGTTCGAGTGAAAAACTGGATTTGAAAAATTTTTTGAGAATGAAACCAAGACATGTCGATTTTAAAACCTTTTTTGAGTTAAATACTCTTAAAGTGTATTCAGCAAAGTTGTAGGAAATGAACTTCCCTTCAAATATTTTTCTGGTGATTTGAATGACTTGCATTCAATTTGAACATCAGATTTGTGATCAGACTCGATTTTGACAAACAATTAAAGAAAATTCAGAAAATGCATTTCATCAAATTTTCTTATAGGATTCCTACGAACCGTTTAGCGGAAAAATAGAAAGTTCTGACTCGGAACAAGAAATATTAAGTCGATTCATGTCACGTAGTGATGAAACTAAATTAGTTCAAATGAAAGAAGAATTGCAAATCATGGCAAATAAATGGAAAAAAGATTTCATTGAGGGCATTGAAAATGTCGAGTCGAATTCAGTTGCCATGAAAATCCGGGATCGAGGACCTCCCAAAACAAAAGTCTACATTGGTGAGAAAGGAAAGGTGGTGGCAATTGTTAAATGTAACATTTGTCCAAAACAATCACGAATTGGCTACAAAGAAAAATCAAATGGATTAAAGAGTTTTATCAAAGGAAATTACATTAAGCATTTAGTGACGCATTTCAAAGATTAAATAAATTTAACAGTTAAAAAAAAAACACTTTTTTTCAATTAAATTATTTTCCGTGAACGACCAGACTCCATTTCGACAATCACATGGACAAAATTTTAAACGTTTATTTTCTTGTAGGATTCTACTGAAATAATTTACATTAAACGAGAGGAAAGTTCAGATTCAGAAAATGAAGCCACATTAGAGCGCATTGAGGAAGATTTATTGAATTATGCAACAAAATGGAAATCTGATCTGTTGAATGAAATAAAAGATATTGAAACGAATTTTATTGCCCAACGCATACGAGACACGTCGATTAAAACAAAGGTGTATCTTGATCAAAACGATAAAGTTGTGACTCGGGTCAAGTGTTCAATTTGTGGCAAATACAACAAAATTTCATACAAAGAACGAGTTAAAGGATACAAAAGTTTTATTAATTCCAATTTTATGAATCATTATAAATTACATTTGAAAAAACAACATTGAGAACCAAAAGAGTAAAGGAATAAAATTTACTTTTTGTGTAAAACTTTAAAACACAATTTAAATTAAAACCGGATTCAGACATTTTCGATTCAAAAAAATTTAACTATTTTCAAAAATTTCGACCACACTCGGTTTTTTATGATTGGTGACTTTGACACAGACGTACAGGCAGTATGACCTCGCACGAGTATCAACTTTTTGTCAACAATCCTGATCCTTACAACACTGGGAATCACCAAAGATTTAAAATTAATTTTCACTCTGGTAAAAACGAACCAGTGACAAGAATGTTGGTACTGGCAAATGAAATTGAGTTGCTATTTACACGAATCTTAAAAGAATCGAATTTTCCCGCTCATTTGTGTTGCAAATGATTAATTTTAGTTTAATTCCCAAATTGTAATTTATTTAAGCTTTAACGCTGTTTTTGAACAGAAATAAATTAAAATTATTAAACTGAACACTATTCAAACGAATTAAATAAAATGAACTTAAATTATTTTTAGATACATGAAACAATAAATTTTGATGACATCAAACTTGAATTAAATCAAACTGACTCTGAAATCTTCGATGAAACTTTGGAAAAAATGAGATCCACACTTATAAAACGATTACCAGAATGGGAAAAAACTTTTAGAGAGAGTCTGGATGCAGAAAGTGATAAATTGTATTCGGATTGGAAAGGAACAAAAGAACTTCAAACACATGTTGGTTACGATCGAGAGTTAGACAAAAGATGGGGAGCTATCGTGTGCACAATTTGTGGAAAAAGTATTCGATTAGGAAAAAACAATTATGATAAATTGAGTAAAAATAACTTTTTTCGACACATTAAACGGCACATTTCAACTAGACAACAACATTTTTAGACTTAAAATTTGATGCCAAATTAGACCATAGATAAATGGCGCTTACTATGGAAGCTTCGGCTGAAGTAGTATGAACACAATAGGACCATTGAATAAGCGGTGGAGTTTGTTCATATTTAATCTAATGCCAAATCTTAAAGTTAATATAAAAAATCACAATAAAAAATTTTTCATACATTTTTTTTTTAAATTTGGTTTTCGCGACTCTCAATTATTGACTACATTTCGATCAAAAAGGCGGCCATTTTAAAAAATTTCCTCGATTTTGAAAGAAAAACGCCATCTGTGGGAGTTTTTCGTCATTGGCGACCTTACTAATGATATGATTTAGTATTTTCTCACAAGTTAAATTATTTTTAGATATATGAAATAATTGATCTTGATGACATCAACCGTGAATCAAATCAAAGTGGCTCTGAAATTTTGGATGAAACTTTGGGAAAAATGAGATTCACACTTCTTAAACGATTACCACAATGGGAAAAAATTTTTCGAAAGAGTCTGGATGCGGAAAGTGATAAATTCTATGCACAATTGAAAGGAACAAAAGAGCTGGAAGCACAAGTTGGTTACAATGCAGAAACAAACAAAAGATGGGCAGCTGTCTTGTGTACAATTTGTGGAAAAAGTATTCGTTTAGGAACAGCCAACGATAGATTGAGTAGAACTAACCTACTTGTACACATGAAAAGGCACATTACAACTAAGCAAAAAATCTTGTATGCAAATTAAATGTCAAATTGAAGAGTGAATAAAAAATCACAGTAAAATATATTTCAAAAAGTTTACTTAACATTTAAAAAAATAGGAATTGAAATTTTGTTTTTCGTGACTCTCGATTTTTGACCAAATGTAATAAAAAATTTATTTAAAAAAAAATTCAAAACCAAATATTTCTTTTAGATAATTATACTCGTGGATGATCAAGAAAACGTGAAATGTGATAACGAAAATGTTTCTCTCAAAAAAGACGACTCTTACGTTGAACAAATGACGATGCTACTTCAAACTAAACTAGATGTGTGGGATTACGAGTTTATTCAGAGTTTAAGTGCAGAAAATCAGAGCACTTATCTCTCATACGGGTCACTGAATCAGAAAAAAACATTGATTGGAGTTGAAGATGGAAAACTAAAGGCAGGATTTGAATGTGTCATCTGTAAGCGTGAAGTTCGACTTGGCATGAATAAGCCGCAGATTAACGAAGGAGGGAATTTTCATAAAGGCAACTTTTTCCGACACATGAAACAACATTTCAAAAGTGCATGATCTAACATGAAATTATTTTCAATAAAAATTCAAATTTTACTTATTTATACAATGACCATGTTTTTTTTTAAATCAATTCAACCCGGCTCGATTTTTGACAAAAAAAAATTAAAATGTCTCATCATTCACAAATACAAATATTTTTCCAGGTAGTGGAATTCAGTAATTTCATTGAAATTAAGGACGAACTTGATTCATTGCATTCAAATGATGAAATTGAACTACAACATGAGATGAATTACGTTGAAAGGCCATCTGAAGATCAATTAAGGCGGATGAGGAAAGCTCTGCAAGAAAAACTTCTACAATGGGAGAAAAAAATCATGGATTCATTGGATGAGAAAAACTTGAAAATTTATCATAATGTTGTAGCCCAAAAGCGATGCAAGACAAATATTGATTTTGAAAAGTTGACTGGAAAAATGTATGCAACATATCAATGTGCGATTTGTTTGCGACACAATCGAATAAAATTAATTAACTTAAAGTCAGAACAAGGAATGAAGAGTTTTGATAGTTCGAATTTTATCAACCATATGAAATGTCATTTTAAATAAAATCCAATTCAAATTCAATTTTTTTTTATTATTTTGTCAAGGCCAGATCTCATCCTGATCGTAATTCATACAGAAAATTAAAATTTTAACTTATTTTTATGCATTAATTGTAGATGCCAGATCTTTATGACGATTTTATGATAAAAGAAGAACCTCAACTAACATATTCATCGCAACATCAGTCATTTCAACCTGATCAAAATGACATATCCCAAGATGAGATTGAAGCTGAATTAGAATGCATGAGAGTTACATTGCGCACTAAATTGCCACAGTGGGAAGATGCATATTTTAACAGTCTTCATCGAATGCGACTCCTTGAAAAGTTGCGAAAAACAAAAGATCCTGGAATTAAAGTTGCAGTTAATCGAAATGGAAAAGTTTTTGCATCATTTGATTGTATTGTGTGTAATCGTCCAATTAAGCCGGGACTTATTCACATGAAATCAAAGAACATAATGAAGCACATTTCAAAAGCTAATTTTTTTAGGCACATGAAAGTTCACACGGAATCTGTTAAAAAAGGCCTTTTAAAATAAATATTTTGATTTATTTTATACCTAAAATCTTTTTTCCTTGTAATATTTTGTGATCCAGACTCAAAAAAACCTCATATCATATAAAACTGATATTCCATTTTTTTAGATTTTCGATTCATTTGAGAATCATTACATTAAAGAGGAGCCTGAAGTATCAATTGTGGAATCAGAATCACCTGCGTTCATACCTCCAAGGATTGAAACACCGGAAGAAATTTTGATACAACTCAAAAAAATGCGGATTGAACTCAGTTCAAAATTAAAAATGTGGGAAGATGAATTTTTTGGATATGTAAAAGAGGAAAAACTTCTTGCTTCGTTAAGAAAATCAAAAGAATCGAAATTTCAAGTTGGAATTGATGCAAAATCTGGTAAAGTTTGGGCGTCAATTGAGTGCCTCATTTGTGGTCTGAATTTAAGTGTTGGACTGAAGGACTTGAAGAATGAAAAGTATTTGAAATGTTTTCACAGAGGGAACTTTTCAAATCATATGAAAAGACATTTTAAGGATAAATTTTTGAAATAAAGTTTTTTTTAGTTAAAGAAATTGGTTTTTCTATTTTTGAGATGAAATTTGTGCAAACAACTTTTGCATACAAGCTTTCCATACAAAGGGAACTTATCATTTTGAACATTTTGAAAACAACTTTGAATAAATGGGTCGCCTGGACTCTCAATCAAGTTAAAGTTCTTTTCCTCACATTATCTGTGTTTACTTTTAGGACATAGTCTCATTTGAAACGGTCGTCATTAAAATGGACTCTGACACTGAAAATGAATGCAAAGACTATGGTGATAAAACGGCTTTAATGGAACAGCTTCGGGTGGACGTAAAATCTAAACTGGTTGAATGGCACAATCACTTTTTAAGCACAATTACCAGATCACATCCGATTTTGTACAACGCTATGAAAAGTACAAAGCAGCAGAAAACAAAATGTTCATTAAATAAATATACACAAAAGGTTTCGGCATCATTTGATTGCGTCATTTGTGGAAAAACCGTTCAAATTAGACTGTTGGACTCGAAAGTTGATCCAATTAAAAAAATTATTAATAAACAAAATTACACGAATCATATGAATAAGCATATGGATGAAGAGAGCACGGATGTTATTTAAAAAAAAATATTTTAAATGAAATAAATGAATAATGTTATAAAAAAATGTTTATTTAATTGAAATGAACGTTTAACCCTTTGTACAATATTGAAAATTTCGGTTCAGACTCACATTCAATTTAAATTCAATGAACAAAGACAAAAATTAAATTTTTCTTAAATATTTTTAGGGATACAATTTTTTTCAACCCATGGTACAAATCAAACAAGAAAACTACGAAGATACTAAAGATCCCATTGGTACGATGCTGGTCAAAGATTCATCTCAATTCAGTATTGTTGAGGCAGCGACACAAGACAAATATGAATTGGCAGCTAAATATCTTCAAATAGAAGTCGATTCCCTTGAAACATATTTGATGACACGTCGTGATGAGTTACAGAACACAGCAAGGAAATTAGTACTATCTGTCGTCAATAACCCTGAATTCAATTTTGTCGGTATTCAAGTTCCATGTAATCCGGGGGTTGATCTGAGGATTGATGATTTTGGCACACTCAATGCATCGGTTCAGTGTTTTTTGTGTAACAAATTTATCCGATTGGGAATCACTAAAAATAATAAATATAAGTTTATTACGAGCAATTATGCTGCACATTTCAGACGACAACACTTTGATCAATAGAAATTTTGATTTGTTTTTACATTTAAGCACAAAAATAAATTATTTTACTCTGAAATTTTGTTTTATGAAATTAGCAACAATGTGAAACGAAAAACGACTTTCGTATAGCTCTACACACCATTCATACACACGTACAAGTTAATGCCAAGTCCTAAAAGGCCAAATATGACAAAATTTAATATTTTCTGATTCAGAAGTTTTTAGGAATGCATACAGATATACGTAAATGATCGTAGCGCTACCAAAGCGATATTTCTTCTGAAGAAGTATCAATAGTTTTTTTAATGCTATAAAGTCCTCTTTTCGTTCATTTGAAGGTTCTCTCAAAATGCTTTATTAATTTCTTAATAAATTTATTTATTATCAGATATAATTTAAATATTACAATATTTCACTTTTTTTTATTACACTTTCTTTTTGCGAATTTACGCTTTCACGATCGAAACTTGATTGCCGACTTTCTCGTTTTCTTCTTGACAGTTTCTCTCAAAATGTAAACTGGGCCCAATGTACACAATGTATATAAATATTTAGTTTCAAATTTTGCCGTTGCGTCCATCCAGACTCAAATTCTAAAAAAATTTTCTCTTAAAATTTCATCACCTTAATTTCAATTATTTCCAGGTCATAACCGACATTGTGATTGAAATTAAAGATGAGCCAGTTGATGATGATGATGTGTCATACATATCTAACAGTTATTTTGAGGCCCCACAATTGCCAGAAATTAGTCTCACCGAAACAGATTCCGATGATAAATATGCAAAAGCAACCAAATTACTGAGAGTGGTCGATGTTCAATCATACTTAAAACAAAAACGATCTGAACTCAAGCACTTGTCCTTCAAATGGATGAATGACGTCTTGACTAACGTTAATTTAGATCCACATTCCTATGAACCGCCAGGAATTGAGGTGGACATTGATGATCAGGGAAAGTTGTTTGCCACTGTTAATTGTGTTTTTTGTCAACGAAGTGTCCGATTGAGCTACAAAAAATACGAATCAAGTGAAGGAGTGAAATGTATTTTTAACAGTAATAATTATACATCACATTTGAAAAAACATTTCAAAGAATAAAATTTTGAAATTAAATCTGCTTACATTGCTCACTTAATTGAGTCACAGATGAGATTTGTTACGGATGAAAAGAAAATAAAATTTTGATAAGAATTTTAATCATTCTCGTAATACTGTAAGAGACGTTGAAGTTGTGTATATTTTTATTTGTTACTCTCCTCTTATCACTTTCATTCGTTACTATTATATATACTTTTCTGCTTTAATCAGTTGTTTGCAAATTTTCTACGCAAAAACATTAAATTACAATTACTTAAAAATGGGAATTTGCAAATTAATTTCTATTTTTGTGATTTTTCATCTTTTAAATGTTTCTAAAAGTGAAATTTACCAAGTCGAACCGAAGTGGTTAAATAAAAATGAGTGTGAAATCAATGTAAAACTTACCAGCGCTCAAGATGAACTTCAAATTGCACCCCATAAAAAATATGCTAAAGTTAAAAAATTGACTTTGAAAATGAGATCGAACTTTATCAGATTAACCAATATATTTTGTAAAACATTTCCTTCAATTGAACATTTTTATGCATTTAACAGTGGAATTTCAATTGTGGACAGCGATGCATTTAAGGGATGTCAAAATCTAAAGTATGTCCATTTAGGTCTCAATCAAATTAAATCAATAAGTGATAATTTGTTCAAAAATAACAAGCAGTTAATTGAAATTAATTTAGCTGAAAATGAAATCGAAAATTTGAGTGGAATCGCATTTCGAGGACTGGACGACTTACAAACATTGGAATTGCATTCAAATATATTGGATGAAATTAAAATGGAGGATTTTGGAGTGTTACCTAATTTGAGGGAGATTCTGTTGCATGGAAACCAATTAAATGATATCTCTGTTAATTTCACGCAGTTTCCAAAATTAACGAGGATGACGTTATTTGGTGGATCATTAAGGGAAAATGGTCCGGAAAATAAATTCCCTTTTGAGGTTGAGGATCATCTTCTTCAACAATTATCGAGTAAAAATATTTCAAGTGATCACATGTGTTATAATTCAAATTCTGAGAAATGCGGTAACAGTTGTGACAATAAATATTCAATTTGTCCCAAGTCTAGCGAAAAAATACTGGTAACGATACCAAAAACGATTCCGGAAACAACACCAGTAACTAAGACTCTTGTGGAGAAAACGACTGCTGATCATATTGGAATTGTTTTCATAAGCATTGGAATTATTTTCATTGTAATATCGGTTCTCATCATATTCCCTTTGAACAAATGTATTGCCAATAAGACGTGTAGAAAAATCCCGATGCCCACAACAATAAATCCAATCTTTAATGAAAACCAACAATCGACTTCACATCCATCGCAAAATGTAACGGAAATCGTGGTCAATAACGATGACCAAGCAGTTACCGTACAAGTTGAGAACAATCAAAATAAGTCAAAGGAATATACCTTTAAAGATTTCATTTTGATATGTGGTGAGCCAATTGGTAAAGGAAGCTTTGGCCAAGCTTACATAGGAACTCTTAAAAAACCGGGGAAAGAGGAAACAGTTGCGATCAAATTAATCGAAACAACAAAAATCCAAAAAATTATACCTGAAATTTCAACTATGCTTAAACTGGAGCATTCCAATATCGTAAAAATGCATGATTATAAAACTGATCCTGGGAATGACCATAATCACATTATAATAATGGAATATGTTGCAAAAGG